>OZ018390.1:54665076-54794860 GCA_963969525.1 Ontholestes murinus | reverse complement strand
GTAGTTAATGAATCAAATTCAGTTTTCCCTAATATAAATAAATCTTGGCTATTTCCTATGAATCCCATTTGTCCCAGGTTATATGGACTATTAAAAATCCATAAAACTAACTTACCTATTAGACCCGTTGTTTCGTTTATTAACTCTCCTGCCCATAAAATTGCATGCCATCTTAACACACTTTATAAAGAATTAACCGATTTTAGGGACCCTAGATCAATTAAAAACTCAAAAGACTTATGTAACAAATTAACAAATTACCAATTCCCTCCTAACCACAAACTAGTATCATTCGACGTATCTAACATGTTCGCTAAAATTCCACCCATAGATTGTTTAAATTTAATAAAAACATCATTTGATGCACTCAATATTAATATTTCAATTAAAACAGAATTTTTAAATATCCTTGAAATCATTTTAAATAACAACTATTTTTCATTTGAAAATAAATATTATAAACAGACAGAAGGACTTGCAATGGGTTCACCTCTGAGCCCATTGCTAGCCGAAATTTTCATGTGCAATTTAACAAATATTATATTAGATTCTCCATTAGGTAAAAAACATATCAAAATGTGGTTTAGATACGTCGATGATATATTAGCCTCATTTGTAGGAACAGATAGACAACTAAAACAATTTTTAGAATTTATTAATAACCTCCACCCAAATATAACATTCACAGTCGAATCCGAAATTAACAATAATATTAAATTTCTAGACCTTTCAATAACAAAAACTAATCAATCATTAACATTTGAAATTTACCGTAAACCTACGTATACTGATCGAGTCATCCCTAACAGTTCTAACCATCCACTAAAACATAAATTGTCTGCGTTTAATTCTATGATTTTTCGAGCCTTTAATATTCCACTGTCAAAACAAGCTTTTAATTCAGAAATTAACATCATAAAAACAATAGCTTCTTCAAATGGGTATTCTTCATCAATCATTGATAAATTAATTAATAAATACAAAATGAAAAACCTTCGTAAATACATATATGCAGGCCAGGTACCACAAAAACATTTAATTTATAAGCCCCTTACCTTCTTTGGTGACATTTCATTAAAAATTAAACATATTTTGTCAAAACATAATGTAATAGTAGCTCTAAAACCTTTTAAGAAAATACGCAACATAATTTTTTAATCCGAAAACATCAATAGAGAATACTCACAGATCAGGGATATACAAACTTACTTGTGAAAATTGTAAGGGAATATATATAGGGCAATCTGGTCGTAATTTCAATACAAGACTAAAGGAACATCTTCGTTCTTTTCGGCTTAATTTAATTGATAAGTCATCTTTTGCCAGACATATGATTGAAAACAATCATACTTTTGGTAAGGATGTACTGTCAATTATACATTTTGCCGAAAAAGGCCGTAAGATGGACCTCCTGGAGTCTCTAGAAATTTACAAAGCGCGCGCTAATCCGGAAACCCCCGTAATTAACGACCAGGTTGACCTGATATATACCCCCCTTTTTAACGCTGTTGTAAAACCTTAATTTTTAAGCATATATATACCTGTAAATTGTTAGTTTAATTACTTCTAGTTTGATAATGACAAGCTAAAATTGTCGAAACTATAGTCACTAAATAAAGTCCGTGTTATACAAACAAAGTTAAAAAGTTTTTTATTTGTGACATAACATAAATCTGAAACACAGAAAAAATGCTGCAATACACACCTTATATACTTAAAGGGAGATAAACTCGCGTGAAATAACTATAGGTAAATGTCACTACTTAGCACAGCAATATATATACAACGATCATCAGGACAAAGTTAAACAATACGCTGAAATAACCATCGGAAAGTACCAGGCAGGATTCATACCTAGATGGTCCATCTAGACACCGCCAAGCAGATATATGAAAATTCTGGGAGTTTGTCATCGAAATTCACCAACTCTTCATAGATTTTAAACAGACGTATGACAGTACAGATAGAAACCAGAGTACACTTGGTTTCTATCTGCACTGTCATCCTGCTTGATTTTAATGACTTATGAGAACTACAATGCTAAGCATTAATATCGGAGTACGAGAAGAAGGAGAACGAATTTGACTCACACACAGGACTATAGAAGGACGTAATGAGAAGACAGGAATCAATCTAAATGACACGATTAGGAACAGGTCCGTCCAAATAGTGGCACATGCGGATGATAATGACATCTTGCACAGAATAGCGACACCAGTTAGGAAAGATTTCGTAAAAATTGAAACGGGAGCAGAAGAAACTAAAACAAAATTCGCCAGCCCCATCTGTTAGCGCACCCTCTTTAGTCGGAGGGGTCTTCAGTTCGAATTAGAGCTCGGGCATGGATGTTGTGATCGTCCAATCATTTCAAATATATAATTTAATACATATTAAAAATCGGTCGTGCCTGAATAGCCAAGACAATTTCCCTCCCTCATTCACCACCCGAACCCGCAATGCAATCCAACCCTTCCTTTTTATAATAATAATAATAATAAAACAAAATTCATTTGTCAAAGTAAAGGACAACGGGACATCATTGAAGAAAATATTTTTTGGACTCTACAGCTTCGAGATACCATGGAGATAAAAGAATGAATCGCAAGGAAAAACCGAATCCTCTTCTTCCTGCTAACAATTGTAAAGCTTATAAATTCGCTTAGGTGACCTGCACGGGCTGCAAAAAAGGTACTCTTAAGACAACCAGGAGGAAAACGACCAGTTGACAGACCAACAGCAAAATGGACGGATAATGTATCCAAAGGCGCCCAAGAATTGCTAAAAATTAGACACAGGTCACCTAATGATCATGAACGTTGGAGGCAAAGCATCCAGGAGGCCAGGGCCCGAGCAGGGCTATGGTGTAATAGAAGAAGAAGACATGTTTGTGTTTTAGATAATTTAGTATTTAGAGTATATGAGATTAGCATTTATTTATCTAGAGCTTACCATATAATATTGATGTTAGAAGCTAATGGAATCTAATTACTTTTTAGTAGTTTTACTAACATGCATTTCAGGCAACATACTTCCTGAATTTATTTATCTGTTTATAAATTGATAGCTGATAATGATTGTTCCTAATGTTTCGAATATCCGCTCTAAAATATTAGAAATAAAAGATCCGGATTACGATTTAAATATTAATTGTTGAACACGGCAATATGTTTGGCCACCAGTGGCTTCATCAAGCATATGAATAATACATTAAATAGTAAAAAGCTAAATCATGCGTTTTATTTGTGTGTTTCTAAGTGATTTTTTCTCAAGTATCCGACTTATGCCATCAATTATTATTACTCATTTTTTATATTTACTTACTCAATAACATATTGCCTCTACTACTTAAAAACTCATTTAATTCACATTAAATAGTTCGCTCATTTCCATCCAATCCAATTCTTTGCACTTGCATTGTAATACGCAGCAATCCTACATTAAATCAGACTAGACAGCACAGCTTACAATTCATTTTTTTGGTAATCGAGTAATAGCTGAGGGCGTGGGTGTTTCCGATAGATCTATGCAAATAAAGTTGGAATCAAACATTTTAGGGTAGAAAAATGTAGTCAATATATGCATCTGTAAAAAGATATTTTTTTGTTAAAATCATATATAATTAACTTATAACATAGACTACTTGACTACGTGATTGCTAGGCATTTGATAAAACCTACGCAAATAATTGCAACCGATGAGAAATATATCTTCAAGCAATTTTGGAAAATTACGGAATAAAACTCCTCCAATTCTCTATAAGTCTTTATATATCTTTAAGTTGTGGAATTATATATTTAACCTTCAACTTTAATGTCATTATCCCTTTTGAAGATAAAGGCATCCTTGTGCAAAAAATATCACGTTAGATTGAATGTTCAATTTAAAATTGATAAGAAATCGGATAACTCTATTCAATTCAGTGCACATATTAAAAAATTTGCAAAATACCAACAAAATTAGAGCGAACAGAACAAGATAATAAGGGATGGATTGAAAGAACAGTATCATAATAGGATATAAAATGAAATTCGTCAGCTAAACGACACCAAACTTAAAACATCCAAACATAATACTAAAGTTATGTGGGGCATAATAAACGCTTATCGTGGAACTAAACGGCATGATTACAAACATTGCTTACCAACTGCAAGTGATCTTGCCAATCATTTTTCATTAGTGGCCTCTAATAATGGAAATGCTCAGCAGAAAGCTTCTAAACCTAGTAATCTTATGTTACCAGACTTATGTAACGACGTCAACCGACCATAATTTAAATTTGAGATAGTGTCGAGTTCAAACGTGAGAGACTCTATTATGAAATTAAAAAAATAGTCAATGGAGAGATATATTTGAATGCACTTCTGACCTAGTCAAATCTATAAAAGAACATATAACATAATTATTCAATCATTCAATCACAGTAGACATATCCCCATCTTGTTTTAAAAGAGCAATTATTGTACCGGTACATAAGAAAAATTCAAGAATTGAGGTGAATAATTTTAGACCAGTATCGTTTTTATCTTTGCGGAACATCTTTACTAGTCAAGTATTCATCTGAAAGCTTGTTGTCTATTTTTATTATTTGTGTAAGTTACTTGATGAAAAGGATCAGGTAATTTCGTTATTGAAAGCGAATACGTGTGCTATGCGCGAGAATCAGCAGCGTACAAGCGAAACGATGAATCGAAATAGCACAGAAGAATATACAAACACGCAAACTTACCGACCCGTCGATTACTTCCCAAGGAGTTAGGGTCGATTAAAACTACTGGCCAATCAACTACTAATAAAAAAATTCGCTAATTCAAGAAGAAGGCTTTATCCTCGCTGAAAGAAAAAAGAAAAAGAGGCAAACAGAAATTGTGGGAATTGCAACAGTAAGTGGAATAAAAGCCGCCCATAAATTAGCTTTTTCTGCATGTATGTGAACTTGATGTTACAACAATAGAAGCTTAAGTTACAAATCTGCTGAAGGAGAATAACTTAGTTAGTAAACCTTGAAGTAGAAAAACTGAATGCAAAATTTCCGAAGAGTTATTCGTCCAAAATTACTGCATAAATTGAGAATTTGCAGGCCGTCAGGAATTCTAATATTAGGCCCAAATATGTTAAACTTAATCGTTGTTTTCACCATATGAAAAACAAAGAAAAATTCCAGTAGATACCTAAATCCTCAATCAAAAACCGATGAAGTATATGTTATTGTATATTAAGATTCAATGTCTCCGTAACAAACTACATGAATTAGAAGCCTTCATATGTGATAAAAGTATTAATATAATAGCCATTACCGAACATTGGCTTTCGCAATTAGAAATACCATACTGTACAATAAATGGATAATGGAGAAAACGGCGGTTCACTAATTATGGTCACAAATGGTTTAAATTTCAACTCGTCAGTCCACCTAGAAAACATCTATGGCGAAAAGAAAAAAACTGATGAATTAGCAGGAATAAACTTCAATCATAACACAATATTTATATAGGTATACCGGTCTCTTACAGGATTTTTTTTTATTCCTCAGGGTATTGGAAAATATGCTGGAGAGTTTAAATTTGAACTTTAATCAAATTTATATATGCGGTGACTTCAACATTCAATTCAATAGTACCAGTGACAAAAGATCACATTAATTATGCAGCTTATTTATAAGCTATGGTTTGAAGAAATTAGTAACGCAGCCAACAAGAGGAGTCGCTTGCATTGATAACATATTCAGCAACTATGAACATTTCCATTGCTTGAAAGTTACTGTGAATACTAGATTTTCTGAACATCTAGGAATCGAAATATGTAATGGTAAAACATAATTTCCTCCACACAAATAATAAGACCAATAACTCAGGAAAGAACTATCAACTTCTATAATCTGGTTATCTATATTGATTGGCATATAATAACGGATAAGGATGTAGATCTAGAATCTGTATGGTATCTTCTAATTAAAATTTTAACATCGTGTAACGAAATAGCGTTTATTTGTTTGTTACCTAGTTTAGGTATTATTTTTTCTAGGTAATATTACCTAAACTAGGTAGGAAAAAAATAAAGTGGTTTATTCCGGAACTTAAGACCGCTAGAATAAAAATAAAACTTATAAATGCGGACATACATTTTCTCAAACAGTGCGTCAAATCAAACCATTGATAATGCACACTTCGTGTCCGAAATGTACAACTGGATCAAAATAATTTATTGAAGAAAGGTTCCAAATGTTTTCATCAAAGTAGATGTATACTATTAAAAATCCCCCATTATACTATAATTCTTATATACAATTCCATTATTAATAGATCCGGCCAAATATAGATTAGACGCTTAGATGCTTTTCGCAATTCTTCCACATTGGCATCCCTCAAGGTTTTCTCTTACCCCTGCTCCTATATAATTTATTTTATCTCGATATCAATATGCATTTCACAAATTAAACCGATTTTGCTGCTCATTTATACCCTCTTAAAAACACTCAACCATCAATTTCATCGTCCTTAGATCCAGACTTGGTGCTACAAATCCCGAGTTAAAATTCATCATTTTAAATCGTAACTATTCGCTTTTTTTTCATAATATCAGAATTCCCTATGATCACAATTAATGATACAATTATCTATCTCACCGCTGCAAATAATTAGACATACAAAAACAAGAAAATTTAAGATCACTAACGTATTAACAAATAAACCACGACCACCTATCCATCACCAATTTGCCGAAAAATCTGCCTTAAAAACCTTAACATAACTGGAACACCCTAGCAATCCATTCCACAATCTCTTAAATGTACTTTTTGACGAAACCACTCAAATTTCACATATTCCTTAAAGTATAGTAAACCCTAGCGCTAAATTTACTAACTATTCCTACAAACAACTCCTGTTAACCTATTATGTGATTTAAAATTATAATCCATTTTTCTGAATTTATATATCTGAATGAGCGTCTTATTTATATTACAGAAAGATAGAGTTCTTAGGTTTACATTGTAGTAAGTATTTTTTAGGGTTACGAAAAGGTATCTGAATAAAAAGAATTTAAATTTTAAAATACACCCTTACTTCACTATGCAATAACTAATAACAAAGACAGAATCGTTTCATCCGTTCCATCGATTTAAACGGCTCTCAAACGGGAACATTACATGCTACAATTGCTTTTAACTAAATTATAGAAATATGCTCGGGCAAAGGCTGGATCGGAATTGCCGTGATATTTAAAAGCGAATCTAAGTGAACAATACGGCAATAAAACAGGAGGTATATTAAAAGAGGCCCGTATATACATAGCCATATATACACGTTTGTGTCGTTATTCCATATATTCATTGGTGGGAATGGGTGGCGATAATGAGCAGAGCAATGGAAATGAAAGGAAACGAGGCGCTGATATGGCTCTGATATGGATGGAGGGCCGCTTTTCAACTGTGACGAGCGGAAGTTTGAGCGTCGAGGCGCCCTCATTATGGCTAATGGTCGTTCAGTCGTTCAGTCCTTCACTGCGCACGCCTCACGCCACTTATTGAAAACTGTCAACTTTATATATATACTCGTATGTCCCTTCCACATATTGAATTTTAAAATATTGGAGCCCACTCTCCTTTCGTGATAGAAAAATGCCACTGCGAATTCTTAATATCGCACCTACGCTTCGGGTCCGTTTCAGAAAAATTACATCATGTCAAATTTATATATATATATATACCATATATATAGAATTAAAATTTGTACGAGAAAAATTAATTTCTCCAAGCATTACTGCACCGTTATCTTACAATAATTATGTAAGAAAGAACAGCTAATAGTTATGTGTGAGCAAAAAACTCATAGACAGCAAAATTCGTGACCTGTATATTTTTTAATTTAATTTGCCCTAACGGAGATGATCTACGGCGCTGAGTGGTAAATACGACGAGGTAGAAGGGAAATGAGAAAAACGTGAAACTCACCGTTAGTCCAAAGATGCACTTCAACACGTGGCTCCCGGGAGTGATGCACAATAAAAATGCCGGCGGCAATACGAGACAATTACTGTTTATCAATCACTATGTTCAAAAATGCGGTTTCGACGAGAACAATGCTAATTCTAATATGGCATTTCTTCTCCGCCCTGTGAGGTTTCGGGATAGGGGTAAAAAAGCGGACAGGCGCGGTATAGTTTGTTTCACGCATGTACCAATCATTATTCGCGCATCCTTTCGCGATTTTTAAATTTAGTACCGAACATACCCCCCACCCAAAATGACTATTTTGAAGTCGGAGTAAAGAAACTAAACAAAAGAGAGATTTGCTCTCCGGAGCAAATTACAAGTCAAACATAAATAAACGAACACATGTGCGGTATCGATACTACATAATATTAATAATCGATCAATTAATTAGGCGGTAAAGGCACTATCTTATTGATAGGCCGAA
This sequence comes from Ontholestes murinus, assembly GCA_963969525.1. Classification (NCBI taxonomy): domain Eukaryota; kingdom Metazoa; phylum Arthropoda; class Insecta; order Coleoptera; family Staphylinidae; genus Ontholestes; species Ontholestes murinus. The sequence goes on along the minus strand of OZ018390.1, from coordinate 54,786,446 downwards.
AAACTTAGGTGTCTTAATCTTCGCTACTCTCGCAATCCCGTCGGCGCTCGGAAGTAAACGCGAAATTCGTCCCTTCGGCCACTGCGTAGGTAGCATTCCAGGAAAAAACCAAAAAACAAGATCGCCTTCTGAGAGCGTATGTCAAGGAATTGACACCCATTTAGAGCAATACAATTGAGTATGGAGATATTCTCGGCTCCACCTCTTCCAAAATGACTGAATAAGATGTCTTGTTATTTGCCAACGATTTAAACGATTTTTGCTAAGATCCAAAACTTTGTATTCTGGACGGGACAAAATAGGACCACCTATAAGAAAATGACCGGGCGTTAAGTAATCAAATCCGTCGTCAGGCGAAGCTGAAAGAGGACACAAAGGGCGTGAATTCAAAATTCCTTCAATTCTGGTGATTACAGTGATAAATTCCTCTAACGTCAAAACTTGACTACCCACAACGCGTCGAAAATGATGATTGAAAGACTTCATCCCAGGTTCCCAAATGCCACCAAAATTTGGAGCATAAGGGGGGTTAAAAGTCCATTTAATATTTCGGGAAGCTAGATAATTAATTATTTCTTTGTTAGAATCGTCCAGCATCTGTGAAAGATATGATTAGGTAAACCACGTCGAGCTATAAAGTGATCCAGAGCTGCAAGGCATCCGTCGGTAGTGAGACTGGTAACAGCTTCTAAGTGCACAGCCTTGGTTACCATACAAATGAAAAGAGCTAAGTAGCACTTTACCGTGCGGTTCGTGCGCAGCACCGATGCTTTTAGTAAAAAGGGTCCCGCAAAATCAACACCTGTATGGCTGAAAGTTCTCGAGGGTTCGACTCTATAGGAAGGGAGATCCGCCATAGGTTGCTGAATAGGGTTGGCTTTAAATCGGAAACAGATGAGACATCTAAATATTCTTTGTCTAATGAGCTTCCTAGCCGACGGAATCCAGTAGTTGCGGTGAATCAAACTTTGAATTAACTGCGGACCGCCGTGGCAGGAATACAAATGAAAATAATCGACTAATAAAGTCGCGAGCCGACTTTCATAAGGGATCAAGATAGGGTGTCGATTACTTTGGCCGAGCTGGGAGTTTTTCAATCGACCCCCCACCATTACGAGACCGCGGGGATCAAGAAATGGCGACAGGTTTCTGTATCTTTTAGAACACAAGTATCCCTTATCTAATTGTGCTGCAAGCAATAAGGCGTCACGATATTCCTGTCCTGTTAGAGGCCCTAAAAGAGGTTTTTTATCGAGTTTTCTTGCCCTGGCATTGTGAGTGAAACGAAGAGTATACGCCAAGATGCGTTGCAATTTTGTCAGAGAAGAAATTTGATCAAAAAGAGAGTTGAATGGCGTGATATCCATCGATAATAAATTGGAGACAATTGAAGTTTCCTTCATTTCTGGAAGATTTGATTGAAAGTCAACTTTCGGTGTTGGCCAATCTGCCAACGATTTATACAAAAAATCAGAACCTTTCCACCATAATCTGCAATCCACTAATTCTGACGGCAACAAACCTCGACTCGCAGGGTCGTAAGGGTTTTCTGTACCTGGCACATGTCTCCATTGAGCCTCGGGGCAATTTGAGCCACTCTGTTTGCGACGAAAAACAAATAAGGTAGTATATTAATCCATGCGAGCGTTGTCATAGAATCTGTAAAACAATTTGTTGTGTCCATTTGAAGAGCATCAAACGAAAGCTTGATTTGACGAAGAAGTTTTGACAGTAACCATGCTGCACCTAGTTCCAGCCGTGGAATTGTCCAAGTCTTGAGCGGCGCCACACGAGTTTTGGCAACCAACAAATTAATGAGAATTGAATTAGAAAGTTCAACACGAAGATAGATGACAGCCGCCATTCCATGCGTACTGGCATCTGAAAAACCGATATGACGAGGATTCAAAAAAGAAGGGGGGAAAATACACCGAGGGTTGGATATATTTTCCAACAACGAAAGTTCGTGCAAAATACAGTTCCATTTATTGACAATCACAGGCGGCAAAGAGGCGTCCCAATCAATTTTGAGCAACCACAATTGCTGCAAAAGAATTTTTAGAGAAAAGACAAAGGGGCTGAGGTAACCATTTACATCATAAGTTCGAGGGATGCGAGATAAAATGCCTATTTTCGAGGGGGTTTGGCTCGAAAAGAGGCATCTAGGAAATCTAGGATACCAAGAAATTCCTAGGACTTTCAAAGAGGAAGACGAGTCGGGTAATTTCTGTGAAAAATTAACACCAACATTAACGATCGATAGCTGAGAGCTGGCCCATTTACCTAACTGAAATCTGCAAACGATTAATTAGCTGATTACGAAGTTCAAGTGCACTATATTCATGGTCGGCTCCCCACAAAATATCATCAATGTAAGTTCCATGCCTAAGGGCTTCAGCGGCTAAGGGAAAATTTTATCCTTCATCATGAAGCAATTGTATGATAGTACGCTGAGCCAAATATGGACTGCTTGTAGATCCAAAAATGTCTCGCGTGTGTTCCCATTCGCGTACAGGTTCTTCTGGTGAAAATCTTCAAAATATGTGTTGATATTTGCAGTCATCTGAATGCAAGGACATTGCTCGAAACATCTGACGAATGTCGCAAGTAAGAGCTATTTGTGGAATTCGAAAACGAGTGATGACTTGCCCGATATCAGCTTGAAGTTTCGGTCCACTCAAAAGGGTGTCGTTGAGGCTAATCCCATGAGGATCCCTTTCGGTAGGGTTAAAGGCGACTCTAACTAAAGTACCTGACGAAGTTTCTTTCTTGACACCGTGATGTGTGTGATGTACGAAGAAGGGCTAGCGGCAAGTACTAGTTGACCTTGATCTATTTAATCGCGAAGATTATCAGCATACAATTTTTGAAATTCCGGATCCATTTTGAATCGATTCTCCAATTTGAGAAATCTATTTAGTGCGTGATCTCTATTAGAACCAAAAACAGGGCGAATTCCATCCTTGAAGGGAAGACGAGTTTCATAACGACCATACTCAGTCCTTGTGATAGTTTTACGGAAATATTGTTCACACATTTCATCTTTCGGAGAAATATGAGCAAGCGAAGGGATTTCTTCAAATTCTCAAAAGGAGCGTAAATTATCGTCCAAGGATTTATGATAGTCGATTTGAGCGTGCATTAACGTAGAAGAAAACGAATTATTACTCGGTAAATCTATAGAGCCAATGATGATCCATCCAACAGTGATAAGAATTGCGCTGGGCATGCCCTTGATATGTGCAGGGTTCGAAGGTGTGATATCAAGAACAGCTTCCACGCCTAACAAAATGTCGATTGGTGCGGTTTGATCGAAGTGCGGATCAGCTAATCTTAAAGTTGAAAAACGAGTCCTAAGATGAAAAGGGAGAGGTACTAGGGGTAGATCGTTGGTAATACGGGGTAACACAACGGCGTCGAACTGTAGAATGTAGTCGAATACAAGGCAGCAAGTTTACAAGTTACAAGTCCTTGAGGGGTAGATAACGAAGATTGCCCAATACCTTTCAGAGAATAAGGGCACTTGGACCGAGACAAATGTAAACAATCTGCTAAGTGAGTAGTAATAAGGTTAACTTGGCTACCGGAAACTTTTAATTTGAGCTTTCGCAGTACCTAAAATAGCAAAAGAATTTCGACAAAGTGATGATGAATTAGCAAAAGAAACGGAAGCAGTAGTCAGGTCAGGTATATTCGATGTACTGGATTCCACTGCAACTGAAGTATCTGCTTCATCCCGCAGAGAAGAAGTACTGAAATGCAGGAGAGTATTATGATGTTTATGTCCACACGTCTAACAGCTACGATTCGATTTACTCTGTGAAAGGTAATGTGTTCCTAGGCAGGCGAAACATCGTCTGTTCTTCTTTACAATTTCATGACGAGAGCGTGGCGAACAAGCGAGAAAAGACGAACACCTAATTAATTTATGATCACCTTTACAAATTGGGCAAATACTAGCGAATTGTGTCTTTTGAGTTTCTTGTACAGCCATGTAAACTCGTCGACGTTCAAAAGTTTCAGCAGAAATGGTAGGTTTATACCTATTTGTGACAGGAGGATTGTTTACAACAAGATCCGAAACCTTACATTGTTCACGAAGAACATTAATCAAATTTTGAAAGAGAGGAGAATTCTTATTATCAATATATCGAGTTTCGAAAACCTTGCGAGTACGATTATCTAGAAGCGAAATTTCTAATAAAATATAATCTGCCAGATCATCAATCTTCAAAGCTTTGAGAGAAGTTACATTGGCCTGAACGATATCAACTAATCCTCTAACTCCATGAGGTGTATCTGATTTTAATGGATTTAATTTTAAAATCTCCGACAGATAATAGTTAGCTATGTGTCGAGGATTTGAATAACGTTTAGTTAAAAGATGGTAGGCGGTTTGATAATTTTCTGGTGTAAAAACAACGGTTTGAATTAGACGTAATGCACTGCCTTCCACATAACCTAACAAATAAGAGAACTTTTCCTTATCCTTATCCTTTAAATCAGTGTTGTGAATAAAATTGTGATATAATGTAATAAAGGCCGAAAACTTTTCATAAGTGCCGTCAAACTTCGGAATTTTAATTTCTGGGAGACTAGTTCGTGTAGTAGGAGTTAATTCTCCAAGTTTAGCCAATATTTCGTAAAATAATTCATCAAACGACGTACTTAATTTTACAGTATCAAGAACAAAATCATCGTGGATAGTTGACAAGACATCAAATTCTTCTAGAAGACTACTAAACTCTTGCTGAACTGTAGCCAGTTGACTGACCCGAATTTTAAATACATTATTTTTTAGTGCCAACGCGGGTATTAAATCATAACATATTTGGAGTTTCGTCCACAAACGCTCTTTCCTTTTATTACTTTCCCTATATAGTATATATAGGGGAAGTATTGTTTTCGTGCGTAAAAATGTCTGTGGGCGTTGTATCTTAAAAACGAATGATCCGATTGAGATGAAAATTAAGATTTTATTGTTAAAAACTGGAACTGAAAAGATTTTGGTGAACTTCAAAAACCGGAAGTCGATGTTTACTCAAGGCCGTTTTTTGTTTTTTTTATGATATTTCTTTTAATATGAAAAATATTACAAAATGTTTCAAATAAAAGTTGAAGGGAATAAGAAACTGAATAAGTTTTGTTTAAAAATATTTTTCATAAAATTCTTAATTTTCGATTTCAATATTGGAGCTACATTAAATTTATATAACAAACATTTGTAGAGTATTCAAAAGTGAACAAATTATCAAGAATAGATTTTTGCGTAAACCTCATAGTTTTTGAGAAAAATATAGGGAAAGTACTATGATGGCCACATCACCAATTTTAAGAAATGCGAAACGTTCAACATCTTTGATATTTGCTGTTGGAGTTTCCTTCCCCTTTTGCGACATTGCAAATAATGTTTAAAAACCAAAGATAATAACCAGCTGATCGGACGAAGTGAGCGCGACCGCGGCTTGAGGAAAGTGAACTAAATTTAACGCGTGAATTTAATAATTACACTAGAAAATATGTATTTTTTTTTTAACGAAAATTAATCTTACAATTTACAAAAGAATGCGACGAATAACGTAATTTAACGCGAAACCTCCGGAACTTCCGGAGATCCGGCTCGAAGGACCAATTTATGTGTGAGCAAAAAACCCGTAGACAGCAAAATTCGTGGATTGTATATTTTTTAATTTAATTTGCCCTAACGGGGATGATCTACGGCGCTGAGTGGTAAATACGACGAGGTAGAAGGGAAATGAGAAAAACGTGAAACTCACCGTTAGTCCAAAGATGCACTTCAACACGTGGGCTTCCGGGAGTGATGCACAATAAAAATGCCGGCGGCAATACGAGACAATTACTGTTTATCAATCACTATGTTCACAAATGCCGTTTCGACGAGAACAATGCTAATTCTAATATGGCGTTTCTTCTCCGTCCTGTGAGTTTTCGGGATAGGGGCAATAATTCAAATTATTCGCGCATCCTTTCGCGATTTTTGAAGTTAGTACCGAACAAGTTAAAATAACTACTTCTGGTGCTAATGCACCTCCAGGCATTGAATGATAGAACTATTAGCTGCCGTCATATGACTTAAATCAAATTAAGTATAATACGACGTATTCTGTGCTGTTATCGTTTTTAGACACACCACGAAATTATTTCGAAAGGTAATCCCTGGACACGTATTTCGCTGTATTACAGCTCGTCAGCAGAGCTATGCCTACGCCTGGCGATGCCTTAGTACGAAGAGTGGTTGTTTCAATTATTAGCTGTTCTTACATAATTGAAAGATAACAGTACAGTAATGCTAGGAGGATTTCATTTTTTTAACATGTTTTATTTCCAAAAAAACATTTGATGAGAATTTTCTTGTTATTTGCATTCCAGATTTCTAGAAGTTTTCAAGAATTTTTATTCATAAATGCCAAAATTTTTAACAAAATTATCAAAATTTTGCCGCATATTTTCTTCGAAACTATGAAATTTTTTTTAACAATTCTAAGATTTTCAAGCAAATTTATTAGAAATATGTAGCATTAGAAATGAAAATTAAATATATAAAATGGCGACCATAAGTACAATCAGTGAATAAACTAGTGAAATTTTGGTGAAGTAAAACACTTGTTATGTGCCATATTATTACTTTTAAACTATTAAACTTTGTTTAACCTTTGAAAATGATCGTGTATGGTCGAAATACCTGCCAAGAGCTTGAAAATAAAAGTAATAATATGGAACATAACAAGTGTTTTTATTCACTAAAATTGCATACCTGGTTCCAGCAAGAATGTAGCTCAACAAGTATCAACTACACTAGTGAATGTTAGACTAAATTACCACAGAAGAATGTAAATACTGTCGAAAATCATTCCATACATACTGTTAGAGTTATATCTCAAGTTGAGTTAAATCAGCACAATAATGAAACGCCGAAATTGTGAGTACTCTTAAACATGAGAACGATACATTAAGAAAGATACTAAGAGAAATGGAAGAAAATTCAATTTTCCTAAAAGAAAATTAAATTTATAAAGAAAGATTTCTAGGACTGGAATATAAACTAAATATCAACACAATTGCACTCACAAAAGTAATTCAGCTGCCAGCAGTAAGATGACACTAAGCATCACCAACGCAACAAATAATTCTGCAAATAATAGAAATGATAAAGCAAACAATCCAAAAACAAGAGTTTTCCACTCCAAGCAACCAAACCAGGAAAAATCTTCACAGAACATCCCAACAAGGAAAACCTAAAAAAAAAGTATAAATTACAAACATGTGCAACTGAAGTTCATTTATGATAAAAATGGAACCCAATGAGATATTAAGTACGCTTTAAGCGGAACTCACTTTGAAAACTACGAACTCAAAACTTTTAAATTGTATTTTCTTATATACAGAAGCGATATTAATAGCTTATCATCCTCAATAATAAAATATACAACAAACAATATAACAAAACCATTAACAATTACAGTACGTGAGGGAATATTTCCATCGGAGCTGAAATTTACAAGAGTGATCCCTATAATATTGATAATTATTGACCAATCAATATTTTATTGTAAAAATCTATAATTTCTTAAATATTGTTCTGAATAATTTCAAAAAAAATATTAACGTCTTCTTAATATTTATAGTTTTAACTAAAGCATTCGACTGTATGCCACATGATTTATTACTAAACAAGCTTTTAATGTATGACATCCAGAGGAAATTTTGCTGTATTTTGTTATCTTATCTTTTAGAAAGAAAATACATAATCACCGCTTATATAAATACCAAAGTATACTTCTCCAATTTCGATGGATTCAAACGTTGGTGTGCCACAAGGTAGTGTCTTAAGGCCACTTCTCTTTCTGTTATTCCTTAATGATATGCCAAATTGCGATCAATGCACTTTTAACATTGTTTGCGGATGATAGATTCAGCAATAAATCTTAAGGACCAATGTAATGGTCTCAACAATGCAGAAAATTATATCTTAACTGAATTAGATTAGTATTTAGCGATGCACAATATAGTAACGGCGTGGTGATCATTGTTAATTTACAAATAAAATACAGAAGAACTAGTATTTCAAAAACAATATGAGTTTCGCACCACCTTTCGTAAAATCCAAGCCAGAGTATTCCATAGATAGGAATCTGAATGAGGGATGGTATGGAATACCCGAGAGGTTTTTCTTCAATGAAAAACACCACTAATATGCATTCACTGATTCAATCTGAAAATAATTATAAAAAAAAACAAACATGATATGAACATGGTAATACTGTGCCACTGCCAACGTCAGCATGCACCGTTAAGGATAAGAATGTAGTTGGAGGCTTCAAGAAAGATTGGTCACTTGCTACTTTTATCTTCCTACAGTGTAATGACCGATTAATTGACGGGTAGCGATTTGAAGATTGGGCCCGAAAATATTTTCAACACAGGAGAGTTCTCACTCAATTCATGGGTCAACCGCACGCCGTTGTAGAGAGGTCTCTTGTTATTAAGTAATAGAAATGATAATATTATTTAATTTTGCACTTATATTTCTTATATAAATTGTATTAATTAATGTAACCTACACGACAATTATTAATTTTGGAGAGCCACTAGGTCAAGCCGATATTAAGCTAAACAAAAAGTTCTTTAATGAATCAGGCAAAATATGACTTTTGGGGATTGTCATTCAAAATGATATAAAATGAGACACACACGTAAAAGTAGGTTCTATATTAGTAGAGGTAAGATTAGTAAGAGGTAAGATTAGTAAGAGGCCGCCCGTGCCATCTACATGGCGTACTGGCAACAGCAATTATCTTATGACTTAATTTTTTGGGCATGTACAACCAAAATAAATATTCATAAAAAAGGCTAATTCGGGCCATGCACAACAAAAAGAAAAACACAAATTGGAGGAATCTAATTTAAATTTTTAGCAAGTATGCCTGTAATTAGTTTAACTCTCATCTAACTGAACATGATCATAAAACTAGAAAGAAGATACCTAAACATATTTCATTTAAATCAAATAAATCATTTAATTGTTATTAACAAAAATAATAATGTTTTATATATACTTTGAACGCTAAACGTTTATTAAATCATAATATTTTAGCCCTAGAAATCTGTGGTCCAGCCATTACGCCACATTAAAGTGTCGTCTACAACAAACTTTTAATTGTTTATTTTCAATCAATTTTATTGTTTAATTATTTATATTTCTATTTTATATTTAGTTGCAGTTAACGCTTATCTAATCGCGACACCAGATGTTTATTTGCTTACTTCATAGTTTTAGCATTGTATAAATAGGCTTTGCATTAAAACCGCGTGTCAATCGTAGATTATTGATTCATACAGACAGTAGTAATATTCGTTCGTTAAGTTAAATGTAATAATTGTGTAACCAAGTCTAATCCAAAATCGCTATCGTAAATTCAGAAGTAAATAGTTTTTAAAAATTGTGCAACCACGAAAATATAATCGGGCGCAGTCGGTAGGATCTCTGAAGAAGCTTGAACGAATATCATTGCTTTGTTTGTATCCATAATTTGTCGGAGATCTGCAAATCGTCTTCACGTCGCTTCCGCACCAAGGGGTCTTCCAGAATCCAGCTCCAAAGCAGCAGCGCAGAGAGGACAACATCACCAGTTCCATATCATTCCCTGGATGAATACCAAAGGATCGATGGACATAGTTTTCATCCAGTGGTAAGCACAATTTTTTATAGGCTTTTGTTTTTCCGCGAAGTATTTTATATACGGATACGTGATACGGATTCGGACTTAAGTTTTTCCTCTATAAATAATTCCCTAGCCCGTTTACATTTCCCAATTAATTTATTGATCGACGACTTAGTTAATAGAATTAATGATTTAGCTAAAATGGAAACCATAAATTATTTTTTGCTTAACCTGAACGTAGACGTCTCGTCCTTTGATGGTAGTAATGAACTAGTCGAAATTTTTATCTCAAGTTGAGATAAACTGCTAGACCTTTAGACAACGAATTATTAAATACGTTTTAATAAACGAAATTATTAGCAAGATGAAAGATCGCGCGTTGATTGCGATAGGCTCGCGCACAGAGCTAAATACCTTTTTTGCAGAGGAAGGGAAATTCTTTATGAACATGTATCTTCGTTTCTGTTAAAGATAGGTAGTGTGGGACTACAGGTAGTTTGTTATCTACCATATACCCCTCTCTCTCTCCTCGAAGACACTGTCGCACCATCTTTTAATATTCTTCATTAGCGTCCCCTTGTCTCGGTTAGCTGTCTAACCCGCTTCCTCGTCCTCCTCCTCAGTCTACTGCTCGCCATCTCCTGTTCTTACTCTTCTCGCCTCTTCCGCGTCGGCGCCCTTACTTCTGAGCACCGCCTTCACAAACTCCTTTGCAGCTTCTCACTTTTCCTCGCTTGCTAGCATATCCTCGACCAAGGTAGTTACTCTCGGTACTGCTCCCTGTGCTGTTTCCAGACTCCTTCGTTATTCTGCCCATTTGGAGCAGTATGTCAGAGTGTAATATGCATCGCCTACTACCGTCTTGCAATACAGACAATTGCCGCTCTCTGCCTTTTTTATTCTGTGCTACCTGCATCAGAAGCACCCGTACCCGTGCCCAGTCAGCAGTTGGGTCAGGAAATAGGTGGTTTGCCCGTGCCTTCGTTCTACCCAAGGCCTCACCTGTGGGATCCTTTTACTCCATCGTTCCACCTCTCCTGCCACGCCCTCAACGTACTCTCCCTCGCTCTGCGTTTGTCCTCTTCATTGCTCGTAGTCCCCCTTAACTTCGCGGTCCTTCCCCCGGGCCACCGATGCTAGGCATTAGCTGCCTCCGTCCTCGTCGCCGCCTCCGCTGCATTTGGAGTAGGCTTCGAGCGTCGCTGCCAGGTATCTTATAATCTTCTCTACTTCTTCCTCTTGGTCCCTGATCACGATCCTCTCCCTAGTTTGGTGGACAACCACGCCGCCGCCGTTTTTTACGGTGCCGCTTCCAGCCCCGTTTCTTCCAGCCACTCGATCGCCCTCTCGGCGGCCTCGCTGGTGGTGTGTATGAGGCTGTCAATTGACGCGCTGCTTACAACCAGTGCGAGGTCGTCGGCAAACGCGATCAATGTAGCATCTTTTAGAATAGGACACTATCGTATACCAGGTTCCACAATGTTGGACCCAGTACGGAGCCTTGTGGTACCTCTTGCGTTATTGGAACTTCTACCTCGTGACCTTCCTTCTCATAGATAAAGCTCCTGTCGCTAAGGTAGGCTTCCATCATCTTAATAAGATAGTGCGGGGCAGGGTTGCAAACGCGTTTTCCTCACCTTCCCGGCATTTGCTTTCCGCGCTATTTCCTGTATGGCTATAATAGAATCTGTGGCTTTCTGGAGCCGTATTGCCTCGGTGACGTTCCGCCGGATCTTTGATGTGTTCTGTCACCCTCTCCGTCAGTAGCCTTTCCAGAACCTTACTGGCTGTGTCCAGGAGGCAAATAAGTCTCCAGGTCTGTGGGTTCTCCGGTGGTTTGCCTGGTTTGGGGTTGCAGCAAAGATAAAATACTTTCATTCTGCTTTTAATATTCTTTTGGGAGTTGACAATATGACCAAAATCAATACTGGTGTAAATTTAAAAAAAAACAAACTCCTTGTAATGAAATTCCGATTTTATATCTTAATAAAAATGATAAAATTAATAATGATGATAATAAGAATAATAATAATAATAATAGCAATAAAGAATTTAAATTAACAAATATTAATAGTAATTACAATGATACTTGTAATACCAACTTGTCTGTCTCCGCGGTACCTAAACGAATATTAGTGCCCGCCCAGAGACAGCAAATCTTAGAAGTAGAGATTCAAAATATTAAGAACGGTGAAGCCGTTCTTTACTTCTTGTCATTACCCATCAACTATGAGCAATCATTCGACCTTTACAAAATGTATCCCATTCCTTTAAAACATGATTTAGAATACTTCGCAATAAAGTGTGGCCTCTAAATGATATGTGTTTGAGCGTAAACAAGCAATACCATTTCAGTAACAATCTGCTTCTCAATTACAAAGCAGACTGCGAAACAGAATTGCTTAAAGATGGAGCGAGCCAAAAATGTAAATTCACGAAATTAGAAATATAGTCTGTTCGTTGGATCTTCCGTCGCACGTCACAAACTATCGCTTCAAAAAACGACGAAAGTTTTACAGTGCGTTCTTTTTTTAACGCATTTGGTTTACTTTATCAGACTGAATGTATTTGCGTCGTTTCTCGAAGCGATAGTGTGTGACGTACGACGGAAGATCCAACGAACAGACTATATAAACGAACCACCTAGAGAAAATGCCCGATAACAATAAATTTCTCGCTGTATTCATCAAAAGTGAGGAAATTAAGAGCACCTGTTCCGATCCGATAGAGAAGTAACGCGGAACCTATAAGGCATCTGACTCAATCTGACAAGTGTGACCTGACATTTCGAAACTATATGATAACGAAAATCGAAGAAACTTTTAAAAGCCCCGTCCTCAATTGAGCAATGAAGGCTCTTTTGAACAACTTTGGTGTCAAAAACTTCTCTGTCCAACTGAAAAGAATTAAGTTGGATGAAATCCCTGTGTTTGCCCAAAACTATTAGTGCCGGAACCAGTGATTTCTCTTAAACCCAACGCATGGACGCTCTTACTGTACTTCTTATTTTTTGCGTGTGCAGTGACTTTAGGAAGCAAATATTTTAGGCAAAGGTACTACAACCTCGGGAACGCTATTGATTAATCCCCTATATGTCGACTCTAAGGAGGGAGGAGTTACCTGTCTTCCACAACAGGCTTTTAATTGGTTATTTTCAATTAATTTTATGGTTTAATTATGTATATTTCTATTTTATGTTTAGTTGCAGTTAACGTTTATTTATTCGCGTTGTAATTTTCGCCAGATGTTCATTTGCTTAGTTCATAGTTTTAGCATTGTATAAATAGGCTTAGCAGTAAGAACGCGTGTCAATCGTAGATTATTGATTCATTCAGACAGTAGTAATAATCGTTCGTTAAGTTAAATGTAATAATTGTGTAACCAAGTCTAATCCAAAATCGCTACTGCATCGTTAATTCGGAAATAATTAGTTTTTAAAAATTCAAAGTGCAACCACGAAAATATAATTTATATATAATTATATCTAAAATATAAAATTATAATTCTGTACAAAATAAAAAATTTAAAAACACAAATAAAATTAGTAACAGCATGAGCGTAAGTTAGAAAATATTAAAAAATATAAAAATATTTATGTAAAATTTTTACAAGCTATAAATATTAAATTTCGATAAATATAACAAATACTCGAAATTTCTGTACTATTAGACAAAAAAATATTCCCCTCATTAATCATTATATAATCTTATCTTTATTTACAGCCATGCCAGAATCTTTATCATTTTATATGTGCAAATAAGCCGTTCACAAAAATAAAAAAACCTACGGTATTGTTAGAATTATAATATACTCATCATGATGTAAGAAAATAATTTATAGCTATCATTGGAAGGTTGAAGTTCTTTATCTTTATCTTTATTTAAACTTTATCAAACATGGTTAAATATATACAAATAAAATAACGAAACATTCACAATATGGAAGGAATAAAAAAAAACATACATATAATTTTAACACTATGCTGACGGGCGGAGTTCACGCTTGAAGGTGTTCTTCCATAGAAAACAAAATGAAATTCTTTCGTATAATTATTTTCATTATATATGCATTTAATGTGGAAGCGAATTTCCTTTGTACAACTGATTTCGTTGCATCCCATATGGTAAGTATAAATTTATTAATTTTTACTACCTTGGAAGACTAATAGATTTCTAAAATATATGCTGTGAAGTGCAAATGATTCATAATGTTTTAATCCTGTTTCAGACCATATTTTCATATGTTTATGTAGAAAACTCCATCATTTACTTGATTTTGTGGATTTCTCTGAACAAAGTTTAGCAGTTTTTGTTAACTTCTCTAGAAACGTTGGAAAACTTTTTCAGTATTTCTCCTTGTGATTATGTGAATTATTTACGAGGTTTCAGAATTCTATAAAATATTTTTTAAATAATTTATGGAGAATATCATTCATTCTTTAATTAATTACATGAATAAAATACAAATAAAATAAGCAAGACCTTGGGTTTATTAACAAAATATTGTCAAACAAAATTATTAATATTAAATTTTTACAAGCTAAGAATATTTCCTACATAATATTAAATAAAATTCTAAAAATATAACAAACATTCGGAATTCGCATACAATTATATTATCTTATCTTTACTCGATTATGGTAGTAATTTATGCATAAATCACAAAAAATATGACAATCATTTCAGAACCCGCGGTGTGGTTAGGATACAGTATACTTATTATGTCAGAAAATAGTTTATAGCTATCGTTGAAACGTTTATGTTGTTTATACAAAGAAAGCAAAATGAAATTCTTGTGTATAATTATTCTTTTTATGTACGCATTTAATGTGCAAGGCAATTTTCGTTGTACAACAGATTTTGTTGCATCTCATATGGTAAGTATTTATTTGTCAGTTAGATGGAGGATGGACTATAGGTTTTGATGCTCTAAATGATTAAAGAACCGAAAAATTATTCAAGAAATTTTGATGTTTGTTTTTTGGTTCCATGAAAAGTATATATAAATAACACTGTTGTATCCTTTCTTCACACTTTCTTTATACTTACAGGCAATATATTGTGAAAAAGGATACAATAGTGTTAAATATACTCCAAATTTATTACTTACATAATGTATTTTCTCTAAATATAAAAGCTGTCTCATTAATTTGAGAAATAGCTAATCCTAAAGTTAAGCCGCAATTAGTCTTCAAAACTTACAAGAAAACATTATAATATTTTAAATCAAAAAATATTTTCTCTGCGTTATATAATATTATTATATCTGAATTAATTAAACTTGCAACAAACAGGGTTAAACTGAGCATTAATTATTAATTCAAATTTTTTTTTAGACTTTAACACCACAACAAAAACATGATACTAATACAATTTGCGAAACATGCATGGTGGCTCATGGACTAGAAGTATCATCACTAGAAGAATGCGAGCATACTATTGATCCCAAAACAGTACCGATGTCAGTAAAATGTTTTTATAAGTGTTATTTCCAAACGTACGGATCGATGGATATGAATGGTAAATTCGTTCTCGCAGCAGTTAATACCACATTATCAAAGAAACATTATGATGCTGCTGTTGAATGTTTACCAAACGCAGAAGTTTACCAAGATCCATGCGAAAAGGCTTATGCATTGTACAGATGCTATATTATTAAAATTATAGCTGTAGATAAAACTGATTACATTGTGTGAATCACATTTTAAGAATTATTGGGTATTAGAGATTTAAATAATATTTTAATGGTGTTTTCAAATATTTCCAATCAATAAAGTTCTCTTTGAATAAAATAAAGTTATATTATTAATTTTTTTCTCGTAACTTACAAATAAACCAACAAAAAATATAAATATCGGATTGATGAAGCTGATACTTGGTAAAACTCCATTATGGGATTATTAAATAAAAGCTTATATTCAAAATTCTTATTTTTTGACCATAAGTTAAATTTTAGAAAATTTTTCAGAACGTAAGATATTTGACTGAAAAGGATTTATATTATGGTATTAATAGTAATAGAATATAATATTTAGTATTATGCTGATAAAGATCAACTCTCCTAGCTATAGCTGCAAATTCTATTAAAGTGTCTTCATTGAATTATAGCAATAAACCATCTCGGCCAACATGATCTAAAAAGAGCAACGCAAATAATACTTCATTTCCTTTTATGTCTGCCTGCATATACGGCAAAACTTTGCTGATATATCTGTATGTATGTACAGTCGCATGTGTGTATAAAGCAAAAGGGGATATATATGACAGCCTGGAAGCTTGTGGGCACACGAATCCACGGAACAGCAAAGCCAGCATATTGTAGTAAACCTAACGTGAGGCAATCAATCAATTGATATCGCCTCCGCAGCACTCCATGAAATATGTACAATGCCATTTTGACAATCAACTTAACCGAATGCGAATACATTCACGAGAAATTACACCCCGTCCGGCCACTTTTTAAACGGCATTTTGTAATTTCGGCTCAGTAATTTTTCGGGGCGATTATTCGCCGGCATATGTGCGAATTTTACAATCGAAACACGTGAAGGCTGACGGAAATGGCTGAATCTGACAGTCGGTCACGTTTACTGGAATTGAGAGCAACTATTTGAATACCAATTCGCCACTCTTGGATATGCACAAACGTATGGATGTGTATCTATATGTGTGTGTTCATATTGCGTAAGTATGAACACAAACCGATTCCTTTAAGGATCCCCTTTTCCCATGTTAATGTACGAAAATAAGCACCTACAAAAACATACATACTCACGTCTTCGATGCGAAAATATTGAATAAATTTGATGCGAGGGAAGATTGGTCGTGTACGTGATGTACAAATACATTTTGTTGAAATTTATCAATGGAGTAGAAAATTAAGAATTATATTTTCAATATAAGAAGCTCCTACTTTGTTATACATGTTTAATAACCAGTAAAACTCTTTAACTTTTGTTTCGATAATGGATAAGTTGAGTTGCCGAAACTGTAATCAACCTATTAATAGAAATCAGGTGTTATACAAACACAGTTAAAGTGTTTTAGAAGTTAGAAATTTATTAAAAGGGGCATAATTTTTAATGGTCATTTATTTACAAATATATTAAATCATCAATATAATTGTTAACTGACTATTAGAGATATAACTTTACGTTTAATTTCGACGATTTCGATCTATTTTAGATGTCATTGGTATAGTGCAGTTGAAAACAGTGAAACAGAAATTAACTCAGAGTTATAGTAGATAGGTACTACAAATATAGTGACATTTATTGTCTAAAAGGTTGCACTAAACTTTCCTAATTGTGTGGATGCACCACCGGCTTTTACATAAGTTATAATTTGATTAATTATTTAATTTATTATAATTCGAACCAATTTTCTGCGAATAAATATTTAATTCAAAAAATAAACAAATACTGAGTATATAACATATATTATTTGATTCCAAACTGCAAGATAGATAATATTTATACTAGCTATTATAATAAGCACTTACTGGTAACAGTTTTATATTTAATTAAAATTCTTATTTAACTCATCCAAAAATGAAAATAAGAAAGTGATCAGCAGAGTTTAAACAAATAAACACGACAAGGATACCTCTAAATTGGTCAATGATATGAAAGTGAAATGGCTCAAATTCAAAATAGGAGAACTGCACTTAAAACTCAGCAAACACACCAAACCAAACAACTGGAGCATGTTTCCACTTTCCACCTGGTCACGAAAGACGCAACAAAAATGATGATTCTATGGAGAAAATTATCAACTATCTACACAAATAATGAAGAACATGATTCATCAACAATCTTATCATTTGAGCTCTGTTACTATATAAAAATAGACCAGGAATACAAAGGTGTCATTATCAAAAAAATTAGAATAAATGAAAACTGTTAATAGTTTGCTCGATTCAGGTCCCTACTTATAATATACAAAAATAAAACCTTAATAATTACATTCAAATTATCAAAAATAATATTTCATTGATAATCCTAGTCTCCGCTTTATGTTCAGACCACCTATCAATACGTTTTCAATCCTACAAGAGCCCCCCATCCCTGTATAACCTAGAATAACCTTCCGACATAAATACTGCCACTTGGAGAAAGTAACATCAGACATTACAGACTTTATTAACGCACATCCAATAATTAATTCAAGACTTATTAAATACAAAAGACAGCTCTACTGAGACATACGATTAACAGAGGACACGGACTAAAAACAAAAATTTAATTCACTGAACAAAACGATTCAAAGACTAATAATTAAAGAATATTAGACGGACGTTTGGATTAAAACTTGTAATGACATTAACGAAAAACAGGGCAGAAAGTATTGGGTAAAATAAAATAAAAAACTAGCTAAATATCGGAAAAAGATATCCTCCAATACATACAAGACACCATGACAAAAATCTTAATCTTAAAACTTGTAATGATATTAGCGAAAACAGGGCAGAAAGTAGGGGTGAAATAAAAAAAAAACTAGCTAAATATCCGAAAAAGATGTCCTCCAATACATACAAGACATCATGACAAAAATCTTAATCACCGACCAACAAAAAGTAGCTCATACATTTGCTAGTTATTTTGAAGACAATTTTGACAATTAATAGTACATATGACAATGACTTTTTTACACAAGTAAACCTGGTATAAATCCTTCAAAAATATCCCTTCCCCACACACTCCCGATGCTATAACAGAGGAAGAGTACTACATTAACCTTTACAAAGGTAAAAACACAGCACCAGGTTATGCCAACATTCCTAGAAGTGTCCTGAAATATCTTCCATGAATACATTATACAAATATTTAACCACATTTGCCAGTCCCAAATTATTCCCCAGGACTGAAAGCGTATAATAACTTCTATTCTAAAACAAATAAATAAATAAATAAATCTTTATTGTCCAACAGGAATCCTAATTACAAGACAAATGTACAATAAACAAGTACAAATATAATATAAAGAAAATATGAAAAACTGTAATAAAATATAATAGCCGCACTACAATAATTATAGTTCTCGAATACATCGATCTAAAGTAGTTAAAATTGTAATTAAGTTATCGCAAAATATATCGCAGGTTTCAGATATTTTATTAAAACATGTTGACATAATTCTGATAGGTGTTTTCCGACAAATATCGATTCTATTAGCTACCACATTAAACGTTGGCGATCGTCGACTATAAAAAGATGAAATATGCAGCCTAATTGTATTTAACAAGTCAGGTGAGTCAATAGAATTGTGCAGAAGTTTGTAAAGGAAGGAAATGCACATTTTTTGTCGACGAGATACGAGACTCTCAAAATCAAATTTGCACAGAAGTAGGTTATGATCTACACATCTATCTGGATAAGATCCTTCTGATTTAAAACATAATAATTTTAAAAACTTACGTTGTATGCTTTCTACTTGACGGATTTCACCCAGGTTCTAAGAAAACCAAACTGTGGCTGCATATTCCATCTTTGAGCGTACATAAGAATGAAACAACGATTTTAGTGTGTTAAGATTATGGAATTAAGAGGAATTTCGACAGATAAAACCTAAAGACTCTCAAGATTCTTTAACAATAGCGTCAACATGAAAATTGAAGGTTAAATTACTGTCAAAATAAACTCCCAAACCTTAAAATATTTCCATTAATTGTATAATTAAATTTATGTGGAGTAGTTACCTTAGTGAACGACATGTGTTTACATTTAGAGATATTTAGACTGAGTTCGTTTTTTATGCACCATGAATATATAGTATTAAGGTTACTTTGTAGGACCATACAATCATTGATATTTTTAACATTGCTATATATTTTTATGTCATCTGCATAAAGCAGGTGTTTACAAGTCAGAGATTCCGAAAGATCGTTAATAAATAGATTAAAGAGAATCGGTCCCAAGATTAAAGCTTGAGGGACCCCCGAGGTTGGAGAGTATTCGAGTGATTTGAAGCCATTAACCACCACGTATGCAATTCGTTCACTAAGATAACTTTGAATTAAGGACACTGACGACGTACAAAAACCGAAAGTATTTAGCTTTGATAACAGAATATTGTGTTGAACTGTATCAAAGGCTTTTGACAGGTCCGTGTAAATCACATCAAGTTGTCCCTTACCATCGACGGTTTGAGCTATATCATGAGTAATGAGGGTAAGATTAGTTACAGTTGATCGGTTGGGAATGAATCCATGTTGTTTATCCGAAATATAAAGTTTATTATGATTATAAATTTGATCAAAAAGTAAACGTTCATATATTTTAGCAATATGCGGGAGGATGGCAATAGGACGAAAATTATTAATATTCTGTAACTTCAGAGATGTCTTAGGTGTAGGACAAATTGTTGCAATTTTTAGACACTTCGGAAAGCGCAATCTTTTAATAAAAATGAAGATAAATTATCATCCCCGGATTTAAAATTATTTGGTAACTACTTTAATAGCTTGAAAACAAGCTGTTCTGATGTAGGTGCAAAAACGAAATTAGGAATTAAACTTAAATTAGAGGTAATATTATTGTTTGCTGTTGGAGCATTATGCACAGAATCAAAAAACTCTCGGAAGCCATTAACGATATCATTAGGATTATCTAGGACGATATCATTATATGACAAAGATGAAGGAATCCTAGATGAATTAGTTCTCTTTGAATTTATATACGGCCAAAATTGCTAAGGGTTAGTTATAAGGTTATTTTCTACTGTTTTTATATAATTTGTGTGTGTATATTTTATTTTGTATTTAATTACAGATCTTACTTTTTTAGTTGTTCTGATAATAAGCACATGGAAGAATTACGTTTAAGTTTATTCCTATGTGCATTTTTTTCTTTTAAAAGTTTGATTATTTCTGAGGTGAACCATGACGGATATTTAAATTTACGTTTTAAATTAAATTTAGGTATAAATTGTGAAAGGGTTGTATTTATGATGGTATAAAATTCATCAAACGCTAAGTCTATATCTGAGAAAGTTGAAAGATAACTCTAGTCAATCTCGGATAAGTATGCGTACAATTCCGGATAATTACCTTTTTTAAAGTTAAATTTAAGTGAATTTTCATTAACTGGTGACATATCTAATAAACATTGAACTGTAAATGTAAATGCGGGATGATAACTGTCCTCAGAAACTAAGGCATCTAGTTCTCTCCGCACATTACAATTTAAGTTAGAGTGCAGAAGATCTAAAGTATTATTTGTTGAATTCGGTATTGTGTTAAATTGCTGAAGGCCCAAAAATTACAAAAATTAATAATATGTGACGCTTTATTAGATAAATTACAAGGATTATTAGTATTTGTAGGACAATTGAAATCTCCCAATAAGATTATTTTGTTAGTATTAAAATTTATCTGCAATAACAAATCAAAAAATAGTTTTACATCTTGAATCGGTATGTTTGACGGAATATAAATAAGAATTAAATAGAGCCAGCAAGAATTAAGCTTACATCGACATATCAGTAAGTCAATGAGAGGTACATGCAGTTTAATGTTTTCAGTAGGAATAATATCAATTTTGTAAGTGTTGCGAACAGCAATTAATACTCCACCGCCCTTAGATTTACCAGAAAGAAATGTATCGCGGTCTGTTCTAGCTACTGTATATACTTCATTAAATAATTCATTGATTTACAGTGATGAATTTAACCATGTCTCTGTAATAAATAAAAGGTCGTAATCGCAAATACTGACGTTGTCGTAAAATGTTGAGGTTTTCGTATTTAATCCTCTGACGTTCTGATAGTAGGCCGTGATGTTTCCTGTTGGAGTTGAACTTCAAGTGGACTTGGGGATAGATGTAGTAACAATTCGAGTTATGTACGGTAGACCATTTCGGTATTTTATACAAATATTCTGTTCGCCATTATTAATTTTTGTATTTAACTCAGCTCTTACTTTGTTATAAAACTCACGTTTTTTTTACTGTTCTATCAGCTCTAAAATGAAAACGAGAGTAATTATTCATTGCGTTAGTTTTAAGAATTTCTTTGGCGGAGTTTTCATCGGAAAAAATAAGTTTAAGTGGTCGGCAACCATTATTAGATTTTTTTACGCCTAGACGGATCACTTTGATTGGTTTAGAATTAACTCCAAGGGGCATGAGTATCTTATCTACTTCAGTTATATCATCATCGACTTTCTGTTGATTAGTCAATGATTCAGAATCTGTAATATTAAAAAGTATTAGATTGCGTTTTCTTTTTTGTCTCTCTTCAATTTCAGCAAGAACATTATTGACATAGAAATTTTCTGTCGAGTTTTCTAGCTTTGCTAACCTATTTTCAATGTCACAAAAACGAGTGGTAATAGAATCTATTATGTCTTGTTTAAGATTAATAATGTCTAAATACATTTAATTGTTCTGAGATAATTCTAGTTAAATCTTCAAGAGTAACCGAAGTGTTTTTAGAGACGTTGCTGGAAGGATTCATTTGCGGTGCTGGAGATGTGCATTTATGACAAGACCACTTTGATTTGCTATTAATTATAAACGAAACTTCACTATCACTTAAGCGCGAACAACGATTATGTATGGATTTATTGCATTTCCCGTTACATTTCATGTAAGGAGTATTAGGAGTGATTCCTTGATTACAAATACCACACTTAAAAACCATACTGCAATTTAATATATGTTATTGTATAATAAGACTATCGCCGTCAGTTAAGGAAAAATTAAAACAAGGACACAGTGCTTCACACCAACGCGACCCGTCGTAGTGACTAACAAAAAATGAGACAAAAATTACAGGGTTGGAATAGGTCACGGAAGGAATTACATAAGAGCACAAAGAAATAAAATTCAATATTAATACTTTAATTACTTGGCTTGAAATGGATCTATTAATTCACTATCTATTTGTGACGGACACACTACTCCGCAATAAGTGTATAAAAAGGTGAACGACGATAAAATAGAAATATGTATATTAATAAAATCTGGACACGACGCACTAGAAGTATCAAGCTATCGACCCATCATCTTGCTTCCGGTCCTGGGGAAATTATTCGAATTCTTACTAAAAACTAAAATTACGCTCCACCTCTCCCACCACATTAACAGTCTTGACTTCAAACTGTCAAACAGCACACCTCGAAAACCAAAAGTCCGCCATAGTGTTTCTAGACATTCGCAAGGAGTTTGAATCTGTTTGGCATCGAGGTTTGCTGTTTAAATGCCATTCCCTAAAACTCCACCACATCTCCTTAATTTAATTGACAACTTTCTCTTGTTTAGACTATTTCAAGTAAAAGTCAAAAATACCTTATCCAATTCTTTTGTTCGCTAGCAAAGTGCCCCCCAAGGTTCTCCCTTATCCCCACTCCTCTATAATATTTACGTACACGACCTTTATAATCCCGGCCCCCTCTATCGCAACCCATCTACATATCCACTGCTTTACGCAGATGATACAGCGCTCATACACCACGCACCCACCCTAAATAAAGCTCTTTCCACATTGCAAAGACTGATTGATGCCGTACAATTATGGTTCGTAAAGAGGAGAATATCGATAAATCCAAATAAATCCCAACTTCTCATTCCCTTTCATCGACCTTCCAATTGTCAATACAAAATTACAATAAATAATCACGCGCTAACACGATCATAATAAATACCTAGGAATATCATTTGACCCCAAATTAACCTTCAAATCCCACACCAAATCCCACACCCAAAACCTTAAGGCGAGTATCAAGAAGAAAGCACGACATTTCAGAGTTTTAACATACCAAAATCAAGGCATATCTACACACAGCCGTCCATATTTATAAAACGATTTGTAGGCCTCTTCTTGAATACTCCGCCATCCTATTTCATAACCCCCGTCCCGCCGGCTTAAAAAATTTCCAGATAGCAGAACGACCAGCCCTTCACATTCTTACTAAAATCAGACACCCCCTTAATGCCATTCACGGCCCATCTAATACCCTCCTGTATGAATTAACCCAAGTAATACCTATTGAAGAGCGTCTGAAACACCTATCCCAAAAATTTGCCACAAATCCCCATAACCTCGAAATCCTTAACCAGTTGTTTAATCCTCGTAACCCTTTAATCACTCCACAGCCAAAACGCCCAGAAATCACCATGTATGAATTCATCTTATCAGTTCATAATGACATTAGCGATCATAACCTTTGAATGACAGAAGACAGTTAATTTCGTAAGACATTAGTAATCATGACTTTTTTAGACAGTTAAATCCAGGCTGAAAGACCGCGGGTCGATAGCCGCTGATTAGAAGAAGTCTGCATATTTCACTTCTCAAAAATTGTAAAAAAACATCTTTATTTTTTGAAGTATATATCTTCTAATAATAAAGATGTTTTCTCTCTCTAATATTTCACTTCTAACATCTTTAACTCTCACGAGAATGTATTGTATATCTTTAAAAAAAATAAAAATTCTTTATATTAGCAAAATGGACACTTAATAAATTTACAATATTTAAAATTAAATAAAAAAATCAATTGACCTAACACGTTACAAAATTTCAACTACAACTAGTCGAAAAATTAAACTCATTTGACGTAGAATCTTCATTTCATAGTATATCAATCAAAGAAACGTTAAGAATACTTTGACAATCAATAATTTTTAATCTAAATCCAGACGACGAATTAACTGATTATTTAATAGTAACAGTAATAGTATCTTATAAAAATATAAAGTATAAAGTAACTCAAAAATTGTAAAACTCAAAATAAATAAAATGCATGCATGCTACATAATCTGTAAATATATTAAAACAAGATTAGTTAACCCTCGTAATACTGGGGTGAAAAAATAAATAACTTTTGATATTTTTAACATTTTACTAACGTAGAATTTTATTTTAGTAAATAGGGTTTCCACAAACTAAAAGTGTTGCATATAATACCACTGGGGTATTACATATAAACTAATTATTATGCTCATCCACGAATTTTACCCCTTACTTTCAATATACTATTTTTTTAGAAAAACAAAGTTTCAAAATGGTGCATTCTACGCTTTTGTACACCAGTTTAATCGGGATTCCCTGTTTTTTTTGCATTCAGTTATTCGGTAGTTTCCCGATTTCTATATTTGTTAGACGGTAGTTCCCCTTTATTTACTGCGTTTATTACTTGCGTTCTTTACTCATATGCACTGTGGTTATGGTGGAATCAGGTTGGTTCGTACAGGTGACAAAGCTGCGGAAGAAACATTCCGTGTGGTCTTAGATAAAATGAAAGTTATTCTGAAAATTATTCCCACTCAGAGTCTGACGTAAACGAAGGGCAGGGCAGTCAACATCATAATTTTTACATGTAAGTGATTATATTTTCAAAAGTAACGTAATTTTAGTTATATTGTAGGTGAAAGAAAAAACTAGAAAAAATGGTATTTAGTAGCTCAAAAAGAAAGAAGTGGACTACGTCCACAACGGAATGTTATGCATCAAGAAGGAGGACCTACGAGATACGCAAAGCGAAATGTGGATACAATCCACAGTACTTTTTGCCTCTTTGTTAGAGATAATATTGTAAATCATATTGTTAAATGGACAAATGCAGAAGGTCAACTCAAGCATTGAGATTCATGGCATACTGTAGATGACAAGGATTTGCTACGATTTATTGGGTTAATATACTGGCAGGAGTTTATAAAGCTCACAATGAAGGAATTACAAATTTGTTGAATCTTTTCAACCAAGTTATGAGTCGAAATCTCAGTGTTTACGTTTTGATAATGCTGAAGCTAGACGAAGGAATCGAGATTCAGATAAGCTATCACCAATCCGAACATTTTTTGAATTATGGTTACTTACACTTCAAGATGCCTATATGCCGTATGAAAATATAACAGTAGATAAACAGCTGCTTACTTTTCGTGGTAGATATCCATTCAAGCAGTACATACCGTGTAAACCAGGAATGTACGGTATACAAATTTAGGCAGCTTGTGATAGTAAAACTTCATACGTTTACAACTGCCAAGTCTACAGTGAAAGAACGGCCGACTAGCGTGAACACAATCAGAGTAAGCGTATTGTCTTAGAAATGGTTCAGGTTCTGGATAAATTAGGTCGGAATGTGACCAGAAATAATTTGTTTACAAGTCTTGAACTAGCAAGAGAATTAGAAACGAAAGATGTTACATTACTTGGTAATGTTAATTAGAAAAAATAAACCAGAACTGACCAAGAACTGGTAACTGTATATGACAGACAAGTATATTCAACTAAATTTGGATTCCAAAACCAAACAGTGTTGGTATCTTATTGTCCAAAAAAAGTACAAACCACAAATAATAAGTGATTGTAGGTACACAAAATCAAGTGTAGATACAATGGACAAGCTAGTTCAAACATACACCGTAAAAAGACAAACAAGAAGATGGCCTGTAATAATTATTCATGATACTATAGAAGTCAAGTTTCTTAAACGCTTTTATTATTTGGTGTCACCTAAATATAAATTGGCAAATAAAAACGAAGGATACAAACGGAGACAATTCCTATTATAATTAGGAAAGCAACTTGTAGCTACAGAAACCGATCCAGTAGAACCATCTACTTCCCAGGTTCAGTCACGAGAACCTCGAAAACTCAACGGTGGGAGGTGTTGGAATTGTCCCAGAAAAGTAGACAGAAAATACTCAAAGACATGCCATAAATGCAATCGCTTCATGTGTAGTAATCATACAATCCTTGTTTGTTCTGTGTGTCAACCCAAAGAAATATAAAACTTTTAAAAATACATTATATTTATTATATGTTAATAAAATTTATCAACAATTCATTGCATTCAATAGTTTTTAACTTTCTATATAATTTTTGTGTATATTCATACGTGTTTTTTGGAAAGGAAGCTAAAGACTAATAAACATAAACATGAACATAAGGAGCGATATAATAATCTTTAAACACTCAACATTAAAATTCTTACCTATCTGTCATTCATAACCCCAAAGCATTTATATATTTATAATATGCGTAGTAAACATTAGTTTTGAATCAAAGGCGACACTAAGAACTTTTATTGTTTCAACTTAAACAACTTCCAAAAAATTGATGGAATAAGTAAAACTAATTATATTTTTACATCTTGAAGTAGTCATTGAATAGCACATAACCTATTTTCATCCATTATCCGTTTAAATTGATTACTATACGCAGATGATCTAAAAATATTCTAAAATTCTTATTAAAATTAAATTATAGCGTATAGTAATCAATTATAATGCTTAATATTATGTTGTAAATCATTGATAAATAAAATAAACAAAATATGTTCACGGTGTAATCCTTGAGGCACACCTGAAGTGACAGTGATGGGATTTGAAATAAAATTATTTATACGGACGCACTGTATTCAATTTTAAAGAAACGAAGATAACCATTTTAAAGTGTTATAACAAAATCGATAAGATTCTAACTTATCCAATAGCAGACTCATAATGGCTTGAAATACTACTTCTAAGGTAACATGTAGATGACTATTCAGAAACTGATTTGAGCGAAAATTTAATTTAGGTACATCAGTTGATGTAGTACACCGAAGAGAGTAATCGTTATTATCCAATTCTTCGTGAAGGCACAGTAATAATACATATACAGTTAATAAGATTGACTAGGTACAAATTTAACTTTTTTATGAATGCTGCATCATCTCCGCATTGATCCGTACTGGCTGTATTCACATAATTTTTAGAAACAATAAGGGACCTAAAATCGTACATTGCGCTGTTTCCTGTTTTAAAGTTATTGTATGCCATTTTTTTATTAAAACAACAGCATATGCTCCATATTGAATAAAAGCGATCTAATTAACAAGTTAGCTCGCATGCCTTTATATTCTGGTTTATGTGTAAATATATCTGAATTCACTGTATCGAAAAGGCAACCGTCGATATTTTTCCATCATAAAATGATTGATATATATTTTCTATCAAATCTAACATTTCATTTCGTGTCGATTTACCATCGATAGACGTGACTTAATGACAAAAACAGATTTTTATTTTAAGGGAAGTTTTTTATAATATAATTAATTATGTATGAGTTACATTCTTGACTGCGTAAATAGTTTTGAAGGACGGGTATATTTATTTAGTTAATAATAATTTTTACAAGTATCATTAAGAATATTTTAAATAATTTAGGTTTGATTAAGGACTGCAGTATTTCATTCTGAATAAAAAAAAAAACTAGAATTAACAGAATAAATTAGAAAACGTAGCTTATATTCATTAATATTAATTTATATTATATGATACATAATGGGTTCGCTGTTAATATAAATATTTATAATATTTATATTTGTAGCAGAACAATAATTAATTTATTAAATTGCAGGAGTTTCATTAGAATTCTTTAGATATGGAACTAACATTTGGTTTCCACATCATTAATTATACATTTGGACAGTATTGCATTGATTACACCTACTCTTAAGAAGACAGTATGCATGTCAAAAATCAGATCATACTTATTTTAAATTAATGGTAGAGTTTTACCGTATGCTATGAAGTTTAATGAAAAATCTTACATATGATTCTTTCTAATAAATTTGTTTTTTATGTGTATTCTTTTAATGAAAGAAGATCAAAATTCTGAATACATAAATAATACTTACAATAGCGAGTTGATTCCTCGAAATTTACAATGTTAAAAGTTTAAATCACTGTACCAGACATATGGCGCTCAATTCCTTCAAAGCTGCAGAAATTTTCAAAAGAAGTAATAATCGACACATTAATATACTCATCATAACCCATAGTGAAATCTTATAGAAAAATTAAAAATAATAAACAAAAAACCTAAATGTTTTTGTTAATTTCAGAGTTGCTGCTTTATTTATGGTTATTCAGAAAACTTTTGATTGTCTGGCATCAAGGCTTGTCTTAAAAATCCCTTCTCATATCATAATCATTAATAAGCAATTTCTCATCACAGATCCCTAATTGTTAAAATGAATAACCCTTTCTCTTTTTTATTTACTCCCAATTAAGAATTCGCCCAATTATTTTACGCTAATCTTTATAACTCTGGTCATCTCTAAATCCTGCAGAAGGATTTATTGGGTCGGAGTGGAAGAACACATAGATGGAAAATATAAACTCCGCCTGCAAGTCCTGTGAGATAAATGTCTGTAATTTATATATATATAGTTTATAGTTATATGTATAGTACCAACAGAATATTGTAAAATTTAAATAAATAAATAAATATAAGGCAGAAATACTTATGGTCCATAACCCAGACAGTGACGGGCTAACACCAATCATATTGTATATATGTATTATTGTAAATATTTGTAAGTTACTGGAGTAAGGATTTTGTGTATATTAATAAATATCTTCTGCAATTTGCAGATGATACTGCCCTAAATTACATATGAAGTTTTAGTTTCCCACGGTATCATTTCAGTACTTTACAGAAGGTACTTACTCACTCAATTTTGAAAAACAAACCGTTGAAATCAGAATTAAAATAACTTTTAGGGCAAATTGGTTCAAAAACTTAATGTAGAAAAATTATGGTATTGCTATCAAAACTTGTGAACTATATCGTAATTCCAGCAATCCGGCCACTCGCAACATTCGAATTAGATAGTAAGTATGCCTTCGTATATTAATAAAATGCGCAACTTCTTATTCCTTTACACAATCCTTTTATCCAGAATCTTTATGATACCACCTTCCTATAGTCACGGCTCACGGACTCTCTGGGAATGTCGAAGATCCCTCTCGCAACTAGCGAAGAACAACTTGTTGACCCTCATGTGGGTCCCAGGGCACGGGGATATTAAAGGCAACGAACTGGCTGATGAACTCGCAAAAAGAGGTGCAAATGCCACTCCTATAGGACCAGAGCCGTTTTGTGGACTCCCCATGGCGCATAAAGGAGAGGTGGTGCAAAAATGGGAAGAGGACAGAAGACGTAAGTTTTGGAACAATGTACCAGGTCTACGTCAATCAAAACGACTCCTGAAACTCGAACACAGCCACAAGGTGCATGAACTCACAAGGAACGAGCTAAGAACTTTCACCGGACTCATGACAGGGCATTGTGCCCTCCGATTCCATTTGCGGAAAATGGAAAAAGAGGAAAGTGGAAACTGCAGATCTCAGGAAAATAAGAGACACATTAAATTTAATTCACGAGTCAAATAAAATGTCAAAAAATACAGAAAATATTGTATTGAAAAAGGAACTAAGAATTCAATATAAAAAAGCACTAAAAGAAGCAAAAATTGCATCTAATAACAAATACATAAAATCATCCCAAAATTCAAATAAAGCTCTATGGAATGTTATCAATGAAAGCAAGGGTAAAAAGGCTGCACATATAACCAATAGTTATATTGAGGCTTGGGATTTTAATAATTATTTTATCAATGTTTCTAAAACCATTACTGACAATTTGCCAGATAGTGATCTAGCTCCCATTCTTATCACAAGTCAATCTGTGTTTTGCAATAGAACCTTCAGTTTTAATACTGTTTCACCTGTGGTTATTAGGGATGCTGTCAAACGTCTT
This sequence comes from Ontholestes murinus, assembly GCA_963969525.1. NCBI lineage: Eukaryota > Metazoa > Arthropoda > Insecta > Coleoptera > Staphylinidae > Ontholestes > Ontholestes murinus. Next base: position 54,756,229 of record OZ018390.1, on the reverse strand, counting down.
AGAAATAGTAAAAGTACTGACTACTATCTATCTACTAATATTATAAAAGAAAATATTGACGTAATTGTTGAAAAACTCGCAATACTCATTAAAAAAATAATATTAACTGGAATCTTTCCCGACGCGCTCAAAATAGCCAAGGTGGTTCCAGTTCATAAAGGTGGAAATATGAATGAGATAAATAATTATAGGCCGATATCTCTTCTACCCATAATTTCAAAAATCATTGAAATCATAATTCACTGCCAAATAATAAATTTCTTAGAGGATAACAATTTACTAACTGATCAAAAACATGGTTTCATGAAAGGTAAATCAACGTCGACTGCTGCTCTTGGTTTAATTAAAAATATAATTGATACCATTGAGAGGGGTGAGGTTGCTACGGCATCGTTTATCGATCTTTCTAAGGCGTTCGATTGTGTCTCACATTATATTTATTAAGAAAATGGTATATCTATCATTTTAATCCTGACAACTGTAAACTTTTAATGTCATATCTTTCGGGAAGAAAGCAGTGTGTATATGCTAATGGACATATGTCAGCGATATCATCTATATCCGAAGGTGTCCCACAGGGGTCAGTTCTCGGACCTTTGCTCTATCTTTTATATATAAATGATTTCCCTGATTATATTAAGAGTGGTTTTTCAATTTTATATGTCGATGATACCATTCTCATGAATACACACAAAGAAGTAAGCAAATGTCATTTTTTACAAGAGAAAGCATTAGCCGAGGCTAAGGAATGGTTTTTTTGCAATAAAGTAAGTCTTAATGCTAGCAAAACAATCCAAATAACGTTTACGCTTACACATCAACCAAATCCGTTGAACGAAGTTCGATCGACAAAATTTCTTGGTTTACACCTTGATAATACACTATTATGGGATGTGCAATGTGTGGAATTAGCCAAGAAAATTAATAAGGCTATTTCCTTATTGCGTAATTTTCAGAATAATGTAAGCATGGATATTTTAACGTTAACTTATTTCTCATATTGTCATTCAATATTGACCTATGGAATTATAGTTTGGGGACATTCTGCTATACGTCATCGAGTGTTCTCCCTCAGAATAATATCAGGATTGTCGTTTAGACAAGACTGTAAACAGACATTTATTAAACAAAAGATATTAGCCATTCCCTGTGTATATATTTTGGAGTGTATTACTTATGTCCGTAATAATATAAACAAATATGAGCATTATCAGACTAGACATAATCACTGTACGAGGAATAAAAGCAACCTGTGTCCTACTCCATTACGCTTAAGTCGATGTCAGTGCGGCCACAATTATTTTGGCATTAAATTTTATAATAAGTTACCTGAGTATATAAGAGAAATGCCAACCAAAATTATGAAACATGCCATTAAAACTATCCTTTTAAGAGAAGCTTTCTATAGCTGGGCGGAATATTTAGATTATAAGTTTACCACGTAGTAATTGTAAATTGACTTGTGTAAGATTTATGGATCAGTAGCACCAATAAAAATTATTATTATTGTAATTATTACTTTCCTAGAAAAAGTACCCATAGTAAACAATATACAAAGCCAATTCCAAATGTCATAAGTGACAGTGTCAGTCATTGGTAAATACTGCAATGATTTTTAATAATTGCACCATTATAGTGAATAAAGAAGTATTTTTTATTGTTTATAATAGAGATTTTATTGAATACGTAATCATGTAGAACAGCAAAAATATATTAGAAAATCTAAAACAAATAATAAAAAAATCTAAATGTATGTGTTGTAGCACTGTCCTGATGCAACCCGATTGTATTCAACACTATTATTGACAATTCATCAAGAAAATTATTTATTTCGTTCGATAGGTTACAATAACATTGTTTTTATTAACACTGTCCTTAGTAAAAAGGGTCCCACTTTTCTGCCTCCTAATATACCACACTACTCGTTAACACTAAATAAATTTTGAAAAATATTTTCCACAACAACAATCTTTACCCATCAGTCTTCTAAATTTGTCGACACATGGAATTACTCAGAAAACCGATTTCTGTAGAGGCATAAAATTCTAGTACTGTGTTTGAAATCTTGCAACATTTTAATTATGAAATTATTAAAAATCGTTGAAGTATTATATGAATGGCTGACACTGTCACTTTTGACATTTAAAATAGGCTCTGAACATTGTTTACTATGGATACTTGATTTTTTAATTCTTTTTAAAATCCGCAATATCTCGACTTTAGTTTGATGTACGGATAAAATTGTTTACAATTTTATATTCAGAAGAAAATCTCCTTGCGAATTAATACAAAATTTATATACAGTGCAATTTGAAAAAAAAGATGATCCTCTTTTGTCAAAAAATGGATATAAGAAAAGATATCAGTTCTGTTCATATTAAAGTCCTTTAAAAATGATTTAATTTGATGTATTATTTATTAAAATAGGATCAAAAATAAGCAAGATACAGCCAACCAAATTTCAATCGAAATTTCATTTAATCGTTTGCGTTTAATGATAATAATATGACTAAAAAAACTATGCAGAAAGACCAATGGTTGATTACCTTCAGGAAAATTAACACTTTAATACCTATCATTAACTGTTATTAAAACTTTCCAATAAATGTGTAATATTAAATCCCTGCTATTCCATATTCACGATCACATCCTTAATAAAATTAACTTTATGTACAAAAAACAATTCTTCTGTGAAGTATGGAAAACAGGAGTAGTTATTTGTATCCCTAAACTTTATTATCGAGCTATCGTCCTATCACACTACTACCTCTTAAAAAAAATATATGAATCCCTCCTCAAAAACAAAATCCTTTCTTTAATTTCCAACTACATCCGCAAATACCAGTTTGCTTTGTTCCCCACCGATCAACTTCCTTTTCACTCACTATCTTTGATTCATATATTCATACATCCCACATTGAAGGCAGAGCTTCAGCAGCTCTATTTTTGGAGGTCCAGAAAGGGTTTGACTCTGTCTGGCATCAAGTGCCATCTTCTTCACAATAATGAAATATAACTGACTGAGGGTCTGAATTTATACCTGAGATGGATTACTGAATTCTACGGAAATAATTACGTTCGGGATTAAGGAAAATACCCACTAAGAGCATAATTGAATAATAAAATGTATTAAAATCCTTTAGTTCGTTGTAGAAAATTAAATAATAAATTTAAAAATACGAAAACATTTCGTGAATCTACAACAATGAGTCTTACTAAGACTACAAAACAAATTAATTTGAAACAACTACTTCTCTAGCTAATACTTCGACAGACAATGAATAATACAAATTAATTTGCGTGTTACAAATAGTACAACTATCAAAGCAACACTAGTTTGAACGTATTTCTTTCTGTAAAATGAGCTAATCAGTAATCCATCTCAGGTATAAATTCAGACCCTCAGTCAGTTATATTTCATTATTGTGTCAGTTGCCGTACATATCTGAGTAAGTTATTTATATTTCATTATATTTTTATTTTAGTAAACGTTTTTATTTATATTTGAAATCAATTTTATAATAAAGCTGTACTGAAGAGATCGAGAGATCGAAACACGTGTCTGCAGATGGTTATAAATTGAGTATTGAATTATTTAATTGCTTTTAGTAATTTATTTTAATTACATCAACTTAAATTAATTTTTTGCTCCAAATTTATCATAATATAGTCACTCACAAATTATTTAACGTACATTAAATCATTTTTAGCTCATTTTACAGAAAGAAATACGTTCACACTAGTGTTGCTTTGATAGTTGTACTATTTGTAACACGCAAATTAATTTGTATTATTCAATGTCTGTCAAAGTATTAGCTAGAGAAGTAGTTGTTTCAAATTAATTTGTTTTGTAGTCTTAGTAAGACTCATTGTTGTAGATTCACGAAATGTTTTCGTATTTTTAAATTTATTATTTAATTTTCTACAACGAACTAAATGATTTTAATACATTTTATTATATATATATATATATATATATATATATATATATATATATTATAAAATTATAATGCGTTTGATGATTACCTTGTAAAAGTTGAAACTGCAGTCACAAAATAAATCCAGAACGTGATATCAAGGGCAGTTTCTTTAAAAGTTCCCAAATAGCAGGTGTTTATAGTTTCTTATTAATAAAGCATATTCAAATTAATAATATCCGGAATTGTGTCAATATACCAAAGTAAATAAAAGTTGTGTAGGTTTCTACGAATTGTTGAAAAGGTAATATGGCGAAACAATAATGAAATAGACAACAAAAACGTTAACAATAATATCATGAGATTTGTTGTAAACACTATCACTGATATTAGTATTACTAATGTAGTAGCAGTTGTCTAAAAAATATCTTAAGGTTATTACAATGTTATTCTAAATTTACTATTTGTAATACATCGTTAAACGTCAAAAGAATCAAGAATCTGCAAAAAAAATACATATTTTGTTGAAGTGAGGAGGCACAGTCACATTAAGAATTTAAAAAAGGGCAAATCTTGCTAGTAAAACTGTAGAATGTTTCACTAAATATAAACACAATATAAAATGTAGATATTTACAGTAGTTAACTTAAATGTTACAAAAAGTATCGTGCTAAAACAAGCGCTGTTGACACATATAACATGAACTAATAACACCTATAACGCTAAGATGTATGTACATAATCATCAAGGAAGAAAGTAACAATATGTGCCTTTAAAGTTAGATTTTTTTGTTGTAACCTTTATTTCGTTTCAAGGAGGAATTTTTATGTCCCACTGGATTTATAAGTCCTCAAAAATAGTTTTATCGGATTTGGATAGCTGTAATAACACTAACCTGATGATGTTTGTCACACACGTCCAGTGTAGGGCTCCTATAGTCTGTTCGTTGGATCTTTCGTCGTACGTCACAAACTATCGCTTCAAAAAACGACGAAAGTTTTACAGTGCGCTCTTTTTCTAACGCATTTAGTTTTCGCGTCGTTTCTCGAAGCGATAGTTTGTGACGTACGACGAAAGATCCAACGAACAAACTATAGGTTGTAAATCCAGCTTTGATATCTCTTGTTCGGCTTAACCAAGTGCGGCGACAACAATTTAGGTGGTATGTTTCCTCATCGACCACTTATCAACGACTCTTCTCCAACCACGCCCATTTACTCGCAAGTGCAAGTGTGATATAGTTTGGGGGTCAACAAAAAAAGGTTCGTACGTAGTGGAATATTTCAAGAAATCATTGTTTTCATCAAACGAAACTATATTTGCGTTGGTTATAAAACGGAGTTGTGCATGATAGCGAATTATATGACATTGAATTAAATAATGGATTTTACTACCACTTTTGACAATGCATGAAGTTTTATTGATAGCATAATATAAAATTCTCTAAATTTTGAATTTGTTCTTAGTATAATAAATGGATAATTTTAATTATAGAATAACTTTTGTAAATCTTCTTAGTTGTTTTATTGTTTTTTTATCCTTTTAATAAACGACTCAACTTTTTATAAGAAGGAATCTTACTTATTTATAAACCAAGAAATAATCAGTAGTTTAAATAAGCTGATTATAGAATAGCTTTCTGTTTTTATAAATATGTTTCAAAACATTCTTATTTTGTGCAACGCTCAGATAAAAGATGGCACCTTTATGGTAATATTTTAACTGACGGTTTACCAGAAGATTTAAAAAATTCCAAAGTAAAACGTTACCCTATCTTCACCTACGTGTGATCCAAGATAGATTGAAAATAGTCCGAGGCTGGTGTTGGCATGCAACAATAATTTACATTATTATTGTTATAATTGTTGCTGTTGACAATTCCTCATGATTTTTCGGTATTTATTCACCCAAAGAGAAAACTAGTGTAAGGCTTAGACGCCTTAAACAGTATTGAATGCAATACCTTTAAAACCAAATGAATGTCTGTGAATCATTCGATTCTTGAACCGTGACAGTTAAAAAAAATCGTGGTCCAATTCCGGTTAGCCAAAACAAATGATTGTTAAGGTCGCATTAATCTTCAAGAAGGTTTTGTTATATGTAATTAAATGTACATATGCAGGTATAATTTTTTAGATATGACGGAACTGGAAATCGCTTTAAACTACTAATTGGTTGAATTGTAAGATTTCTTATGCAATATGATATTTTACAAGAAGGCTTCATATTAAATATAATCCTATACTGCGACATAGCCGCCAAAGAGAGCCGGAAATATTATTATTAATCAACGAATGAAATTACCTATTCATGGAGAGGACTGAACACACTAAAGCTTTTATAATAATTATTCAGCGCCACTATGAACTAATTGTTTGGCTTCATTTAAATACGATCCCTGATATCATCCATCTCGCGGATCCATCGTGTAATGACGCATTGTCTTTTTCAAGTGACAACAATCAGTAACAAGTGGCGTTATTGGTGTATTTTAATAGCGAGCGATTTATAAATTACGTCGGAGCACTTGCTATACAGTTGGATGACATCTGAAAGGGTTACTGACTGAGTGGCGTTTATTAATATCTTGTCTCTACTTGCGCTTTAAATTATGACAGCTTTTAATATAGAATTAATTATAATGCGCCTTTTATTGCCCGCCTAAAATTACGCTCGGCATTCCAACATAATCCGCGGAGGCTGGAAATATCTGAAATTTTTAAGTGGTAGACATCGCATAAGCACAAATGAATGCCGACACCATCATACGTTTAAATGATTAGGTATAAATGCAGAATGTGTAGCTAAATATGTGCGTACAGGCATAATATCATCTTAAAAGATAAACATTTATGTCACATTATATTAAAATTAATTTAATTAAAACACTTTAACTTTGTTTTACCACAAAACAAAGTTAAAGTGTTTTAATTATCTTATTAAAATGTACCACCAAGTTACCGCCGACAACATTCAAGAAAAAATTAATTTATGTACTTGGCACTTTTTAATTTCATGAACTGAAAATCTAGCCATAAATATTTAGTAAGAATTAACCTTCTAATTACACGAACCTCTTTTGTTTATATTAAAGGTAGGCTTAAGTCAACTTTAAATATTTCAAAATAAACCGATTCGTGGAACTCAGTCGCTAAATAATGCTGTTTATAAAGTTAAAATGATAATTAATATTTAGAAAATACAGAATGCGAATATAGAAGAATATTTGGCACACTCAGCTCCCCCCCTTGCTAATTGCTAATTACAGCGAAAGAATTATCCGAGAAGCAATTAAAAAAGAGAAAACACCTCTTAACATGAACAAAAGAGACAGCACATGATTACCATCTACTTGGAAATCTACTCTGAAAGTAAGTACACCTCAATCCCAAAATTCTCCAGCTAATGAGTATCATATTTTGGCGAACAGCCTCCAACCGCCAATTTTGCAGATTTATGATGCCTACAGAAACGGACCAATTACACGTCACCCAGGGTATTCTCAAAATCCAAAAAAGACAATTCCAGATTACACTCGGGAAAACCTATGATGTAAGATATATATGAAAAAATCTTAACAAACAGCGTTAAAAATTAAAGTGTACATTAGGTCAATCTGGTCGTCAATTAGTGGAAATCCCGGATTAGCGCGGGCTTTATCAATTTCCAGTTATTCACTCTGTTGTGAATGATCTTCCAGAGAAACTTGGCGGTGAGCTCTTCTCTTCTAGCGGCAAGTGACATCATACCATGTCTTTTCAGATGACAACTAAGCAACGTATCCAAGTGATAAAAAGTCACTGTGAACGGAAACAGTTACAGAAACATCTTTATAGTTGTTTTTTACAGTTGTGGATGAAAATGACGATTTTTCGTTTCAACAAGATGGTGCGACATTTTACACATCTTGTAAAACGATTGCTCTTCTGACTGAAAAATCACCCCAAAAAATCTCTCTTTGCGTGGCAATCATGAATGGCCTGCCAGATCATGCGACCTTAGGCCTTATGACTTTTTTGTGGAGACTTGTGAAAACAAAAGTGTAGGTAAACAAAAGAAAAACAATACACCAATTGAAGGATGCAATTTAAAAGGCTATTAACGGCACTCCACCAGATGTTTGTGAACGCGTTATTATACATATAATTTTAACACCATTCTGACGGGCGGAGTTCGCGATTGCAGATGATCTTCCACTCAAACCTATATCCACTGTACGCATAACACCAGATTGAAATACATATATTTAGCATCTATATGCTTATTTTCCCTTTATTAAGTGATAATATTAAATGTTGGTATTTTTACATTGACAAACCAATCCTCAAAAAAGAATGATTATCGTCTGTTAGATGTTTGGCAAAAAATGATTTTTCAATTTGTTTATGGCAAATAGAGCGCCGATGTTCTTTTTTAATCTGATAGTGAAATTCCGACTAGATTGCCCTATGTAGACACCTTGAAAAAGCTCTGACAGGTTAATTTATAGATACCGCATTTACTATTTTTGTAATTGAAATCACATTTAAATAATGTCACGGTAAATTGCCGAAACTATAGGCAAAGTTAAGAAAAGTGTTACACAAAGTTTTAAAACACGTTTCCATTTATATATGACATATGTAATGAAGTAGATGCCTCAAGAATCAACATTTTTTATAGTTTCTTATATATAAATATAATTTTTAGCATTTGTAATATTCCTAAAATGTTTTAATCTTAATTTTGGAAATTGTAGCGTAGGTGTAATAAAATGCAAACTGATACAAATGCATAACTTTAAAGGTAATACCGATATCAAAAGCAGTCCCTTGTGCTTTCAAACTCGCAATTGCGTTCGTTTAAATCACCAAGTCAAATCCTTATCCCAGCGTATATTAGATATTAGTAATTAGTAATTTTTATTTAAATTTTATAGAACCCCTTTCAACTTTAAATTTTTCGAAATCAAAATATCCCTTCAATGACAGATTTAAGTTATAACCATATTTATTTAAAATTGCCGAGACAAGGAGTTTTACCTTTTTTACCTGATATCGGTTTTTGACGCTCTACCAATATAAAATTCGATCAGCAATGTTTTATCAAAATTGATTTTTCACTTGGAAGAAGCTAATAAAGGTATAGCTTTATAGATGACCTGTTGTATACATAATCATTTTATGACGTGTTTGAAGTAATAGCGACAATAACAACACAACATATGTCACTTTGTACTTAATGTGCTTTAAGTCATGTGACGGCAACATATTATTGAAAAGATGTACGACCAAGTTAGCATCGCTAGATCTGAGCTCTGTGAAAGTGTGTCGTTACTGTAGAAATACGCCAAGAGCGGGTTATTTGTGTGTAACATGTGCATCTTTAATTCACCCCGAATGTGATATAGTATTAAACGGTGCCCTGATACTAAACGATACGGAGATAAACTGTTGTTGTTGCCTTGCCCAGTGAAGTAGAGGTCGCAACCACATAGGCAAGTGATTCTCTAAAATTGGAAATTAAGTATTTAAGAGATTTTTTAATACATAAATATAGTATTTTTAGTAATCAAAATGATGTACTTAATAATATCATCAAAACAACAGATTAGTTTATTAAATGAGCTACATTCGACTAAACTAATAACGCCACCTGTGAGATTTAAGAGCAACAAAAATTGTGGTAAACACTGCAAGATCGTCGGAGAATTCACACCAGATGGTTAATTCTATCAATGAATCATCCAGTCTAATAATGGCTTTGTCAGTATAAAGAGTAATGATATTTAAGGCGTACCTAATGAAATACTTAATTGATGTTCTTGACTAATCTCATCAATGACACATTAACGTCGGGTACCTTCACTTATGTATTTGAACTGAATACCTGTTTACCAATATTTTCCAAAATAATACATAAGATTATGTTTGATCATATTGTCTCCATTTTTGAAAATAACAAACTATTATTTATCAATAAGGCTTCAGGGAAGGGAAATCGACTACTGATGCCATAGTCCATTTTATAGACAAAAGAGTAACACGTTTCGAGGAAAGTAATTTTGCCATGGCCACCTTTCTTGATTTGAGCAAGGTCTTTGACTGTGTTCCTCACTGTATACTAATGTAAAGTATTTAAGAAAATTGTATATATACAATTTCTAATCCTCTGCATGCAGACTTCTGATATCATATCTATCAAATATTACAATGGATCAATGTCAGAACAGCTACCTAATCAGTATGCTGTCCCTCAAGGGTAAACTCTGGGGCCTATTTACAGCAATGATTATCACTATCATAGTATATTGTTATTTACTTTGAAGACGAATGAGGTAAATGCAACTGAAAATACAATAAAATTCTTAGGTCTGTATATTGACCATCATATGTTGTGGAACTGCAATAGTAATGAACTATTAAAGAACATCAATAAATATATATTCCTTTTAAGAAGTTTGAACATGAACGTCTTAATAAAGATAATGCAAACAGCTTATTTCTCCTTTATACATTGTCATCTGACATATGGAATTTTGGTATGGGGTCATTCATCATCCACGTATAGGTTATTTGGTTTGCAGCGCAAAGCAATACATATTATTTCCGCCTAGGTTATCACGATGACTGCCGTGAAGCCGTGAAAGCAAAAGTAAAGCAGCTATTACTAGAACTTGCATTTTATAATTGGGAGGATTTTACAATTTTTAATGTATTTCTATTTTATGTTTTAAACATCGATGTTATTTTTTATTATATAATGTTATGCGATGAATTGAAATGTAGTGATTGAAGGGGTTTTGAATTTTGGGATCAGGTTGAGATTTCTGCTCAAGAAGTATAGCGAAAGGATGTGTTGGTTGAAGGGATTTTTCGAGAATTTTTCGCTTAGGCATAGAAGGCGTTCATTGATGGGGATTACAGAGGTAGAAACATATAGGAGTTGGTTAGAAGGATTGTGTAGAAGATTGCTGGGGTGGCGGATTTTGGTTAGAATTCTTAGGGATGATCGCTCGCTAACTTGGATGTTGTGAATAGAAGGATTGCAGGAGTTGGAAGAAAAAACATTACCATAGTCCGCTTCCTTTGTAAGAAAGTCCTAAATAATTTGGCCCTAGCGGTGATTTTTGTTATGTTTAAGGCTGTGTCCTTTTTGAAATTTACTTTTTGATCTATGGTAATGGCAAGGTATTTTATAGACATAGAGGGCGAAACAATTGTGTGGGAGATGTGAATGTTATATGCAAGATAATTATTACAGTGATAGGGAATTAGAAGCTGGGATTTGTGGGGATTGATTTTAATTCGCCATTTAGCAAACCAGTGTTGTAGGGAGTCAATTAGCTGCTGGAGGGATTGAAGAGCTTTAGGAACGGTGGGTGCGTGGGAAATTACGGCTGTATTATCTGCAAATTAGAGGAGATATTTAGAGGAATTGAAGTGAAGAGGATCAGGATAGTAGAAGTCGAAACAGAAGATGCTGTATAGTAGAGAAGATAGAGGGGAACCTTGGAGTAAGCCTTTGACTTTAAGGGATCTGTTTGAAAGGAATTGATTGATAATAAATTTTAAGGAGGTAGCATTTGTACAACACACCTTGATGCCAGACAGAGTCGAAGGCTTTTTAGATATCTATTAGTAAGACGGCTGATGAATTTCCTTCAAGGTGTGTTGTTTGGATGTTTGATGTAAGGATGGTAAGTGGGAGGGTTATTAATAATATTACTTTCGACTTATGTAAAACTCTCTAGTTCTGGTATCAGTAAATTAATAATTATTATTATTAATAGTTATGTAATACAATTCCTGAAAGTGCTTTAGTATGAGGAGTAGCTATTTAAAGTATTAGCTTAATAGTTCTTGTAATTATTGTAAGATAACGGTGCAGTAATGCTCGAAGAAATTAACTCTGACATACTAATACCATGAAGCAAATTTTGGGTTAGGCTCTTATACAAGGTGGCGCAAGAGTGTTGAGTATATAGTTTGAATTGGCTGCCATTTTGTTATAAATTAAAAAATAGAAATCTGTTTTCATCAAAAGTTTATTTGAAAGTGTATCTCATTGGTTACATTACTTGCAAAAAAATATATATCTTAAATGGCCACCTCCCGAGTTGATGTATAATTGCACTCGTTTTGTGGTATGTTGTATTGTTGCTCGCAAAACATCTAGCTCCAAATTAGCGATTTTTTTTTGAATGTTAGCTTTCAAGACTTGCAAGGTTCGTGGTTTGTTGTGGTAAACGCCAAATTTTAAAAAGCCTCAAAGGAAGAAGTCTGGTGCTGTTAGATCTGGCGATCTGGATGGCCAGTTCAAATCTCCAGAACGGGAGATCACTCGATCTGGAAATTTGTGTCTCAAAATCTCCATAGTTACCCGAGCTGTGTGAGTGGTTACTCCATTCTGTTGAAACCAATAATATATAAATAAAATAAATAAAACGTGCCATTATCAAAACATACAAACGTACGTTGAGATGCCGAAACTATAGTAAACAGAAAATAAATAGTGTTATACAAACAAAGTTACAAAGTGTTTTATTTATACTCAAACATGTATAACGAAGTAGAAGCCGCAAAAATTAATTAAACCAATAATGTTCGAGAACCAATGCAGCAATTTGCGACAAAAAACGTTCTGCCTGTAACGGTCGCCACCAAATAGTTATTTTAGATCCGTTTGCATTACATGTGGATTCTCTGTGCCACAGAAACGCAAATTTTGTTTGTTAATATAACCACTTAAGTGGAAATGGGCTTCATCAATCATTATGATTTTTGATACTAAGTCAACCTCTTCTTGCACCAAGTTCAACAGAGTTTGTCCGACGGTCAGCAGGAAGCAATTAGTAAACAGTTTGCACTTTGTAGGGGAACATTTTCAAATCTCTCACCAAAATTTTCTTGCGATATCTGTAGTGGACCCAGTTTGCACGAGGCGCTCAGCCAAACGTTTAATTATTCGACCACATGGAACACAACCACAGGGAAAACGACGACGAAATTCACGTTGCGTTAAAACAACAGACTTAAAATTTACCAAATAAGCAGTAACAATATATCCACGATCTTGAGGTATGTATCGCTCCATGGTTTGTTGATAACTAATTCACTATATATCTAGATTATAAATTTCCAATCACACTGACATTTGGCGCCGTCTGCAAAAATGGCAGCCAATTCAAACTATGACATTACTTTTGCGCCACCTTGTACATGTACAAGTAGCTATTTTCTGTTTAGAAAGGGCTCATTATTGCTTTCTGAAATTGCTATTGATAAGTGGAAAGCCGAAATACATAGAAAAAGTAAGTCTTTAGGTACGTATTTCTTATAACAAAATGCATTCCTTTAATTTTCTATAAAATTAGTGTTAATTCTGATAATCATAATTAACCATACTAAACCTGTTCTATAGATAAATATTCGGTAGTTTTCATAAGGAATATTTCATTGGTTAAGGATAAATACAAAAAAAATCAAAACTTTACAAAGCCCATAATTTTACTTAACCACTAATACTTGTGATGATTTGCCATGAAGGCCTCAGTGCCGACGAAAATAGGAAATACGACGGATGGCTCAAAAAGTTACACAAGAAGTGTAGAAGCAAACTTTTAAGAATATCTATCAATACAATATTTGGATAAACAGCTATGCGTCTCTTATAATTATATAATCAAGAACTCTAAGAACATCGGAAGAGTATGCATACAACAAACATAACAACAAAACCAATGCTTTCGATTTGATTAGATCATATGAGCAGATTGTCATATAAAAATATCTTCACTAATACTACATTACATCTTTAGCCAATAAACAATACGCTAACCCAAAGAACATATTTCTTCATATCAAATATCGATTAATAATAAAATCGTACTACACACTCGAAGAGATAGATAGAAGATTACAAGGACTCTACGAGTGTACATCTGACAGTTAAAAATAAAAGTGAAGTAATGTTAACGGTGGACGCGGAAGACGTCCTCGTGGTGGACTGGCAAGGAAGTAGCACCGACGGTACTTTCTGGAACCAACACGCACTGGAGGCGGCCCAGGGGTCCCTGGCGAGGCTCACCATCGATTAGCAGCCGCAGGCTTCGATTAAACAGTTTCCCGTCGGTGATACTTGCTTGTGCTTCCACGCCACGTCAACGTATGGGCACCGGCTAGCTGTGAAAAACAAAATAAAGAGCAAGAGAAAGTGTGTAAATTAAAACATGGGGCCGGAGAAGAAGAAAATATATTACAAAAGACAGAAAGAATAGACAGAGATAATATACAATATATACAAGAAGGACAAGAGGCTTGAATCGGCGGAACCGACCAGGCTGACCACCGCTGCTGATGGCAGACGACTGGTAAGGAGCGATGGCCGGGCCTGGTTTTATATGGTGATCTCAGGTACCGCTGCTTTGTTCTTGTCACGTAGGCACGGTAATTCTTGGAACAGGTAATTATCCTCGTTCGCCGAAAAAGGGTCCGATTTATTGTTCGGCACTGGCAGCTGCACATTTTGGAAAATTATCTCGTTTGGATTATTTCAATAATGCGGAATTTATGCAAATTATTATTAGGAGCAATGGGTAGCTCGGAAAATGGATTAATAGTATATTGTTCAACGAGTGACGAAAGTAACATTTTTTTAAGCGAGAGAACAGTTTACCAAACGAGGCGAAGCCGAGTTTGGTAATGTTCGCAAGCTTAAAAAAATGCTTTCGACGAGTTAAACACTATACTTTTTCTACTACCTTACCTATGATACTAACAAACTTTTATTATATAAACAAATACTTTATTTTGAATTAAAAATTACAAAACTACAGATCATATTTAAATTACTTACCGACAACTTTGCAAAATATGCAAACAGCACAGTGAATATGAATTTACGCGATTATGTGCCTTAAATTCCATGAATTTTGCATATATTTTTTCATACCTCTTTTTCGATTTTTCTGATAATAAATCCACATAGGTTTTCTCAGCTTGATTTACTATTTCTGGTGCAGTATTGGAAAGATCTAAATCACTTACTGAATCAGAAATCATGATATGATGAAGTTACGAACAGTACAAATTCAAAAACTGACGTTTAATAATGACACGATATAGTGACAGCAGGCAACTAGACGGAAGTGAAAATTTGTAGGTAACTTTCGTCCCTAGTGACGAAAGTTAGCGTTATGGGATTTTCTCTCACTAGTGACGGAACTCAAATTTTCGCTGGAGTATTCGGTGACGAAAATTGTCTTTTTATAAAGGGTAGTAGAAAAAATATAATTACGCATTTGTTACCACGTTCAGGTAAACTGAACGCCGGTAACAGTAAGTAAAACATTTTGATACAAAAAATGTTCACTCAACTTTTTACTAGCTAAAATAATACACCAAAATTTTCATTTTCCTCTATGATTTGCAAAAAGGTTTAGATATCGATGACCAGAGCTAAAGAAATAATTGCTCTGCACTAATAGTTTGCATCATTACTGAATATAGCAGCCAGTGCTACAATATAAATTTACAAGATTCAATTTTAACATATGTAAATCTTATTTAGCAAGGCATATTATACAAATATGTTGCTGTGACAGAAATTTATTTCCCAGTATTTGTACCAATATTTTGTTTCGAATATTATGGATTTTTATACAAAATCAAGCATTGCACAGTAAACCGAAGTGCATTAAATGCCTAGGTTAAAACTAAACTTCAACCTAATTATTTTCTCTTATTTATTTTTTAATGTTCTTGTAACGAGCCAGATGCATGGTAAAAAAATTGCAACAATTATTTATCAGGAGCAATCACCGGAGTACAGAACATGAAGTTTTCAGTTTGATTAGTGGTAGCCGAGTACAAAATTTGTCAATTATACATGATTTCATTTTAGATTTCTATTTATTTATTTCATTTATTAATTTAACTTTACAATTTTCTGTTATAATTGAAAAACTTCACTGCGTGCTCTTCCACTAAAACTCTTTTTTTGCTTCATATGATCGAATTTCCTATCAACAGTTTGCATGATTTGGTAATATTTTAGCCATTACAGGCATGTTTAGGTCAATTTTACTAGACTCAATAAAATGTATGAAAGGGTAAGTTCCTATAGATTTATTAAATACTCAGCTAAAGTTTGTCAACTATTATAATCTCATAGCAGCTAAATTTATAGAATTAAATATTCAATTTTTTAAGTGAGAAAAATACAGTAGCTTCCCTTACCACTTTATATATATATATATATATATATATATATATATATATATATATATATATATATATATATATATACATTCCTACTATTATAGTCCTTATTCTGTTTGAATATCTAAAGGACAAGTTTTATTAATTGATTTTATCCAATTCTCAAAAAGTCGACAAATAATTTTAGTTAGTCATCAAATTAACTGAATTAATTCATTAACATAATGCTATATTTGTTTAATTTTGCTCAAGAAATTATAAAAATGAATTTTCTTTTTTATATTTCATATATCGCACAAAATTCTACCAAAATAAATGAATGTTTTGTAACTTTTTATGTACCATATCAACCGAATGCATCGCATACAAATCATTCACGGATTGCCGGGAGATGAATGGTGAACTCTTCATTTCTCCACATATTCCGTAGAAATCTATTGTTGGCGTTTTTGTATGAAAGCAAATATTAAGTCCCAAGCGAATTTTTTCGTAATGGAAACCCCACGAAATTAATTTGTGGGACAGGAATGCGTCGACAGTAATTAGGTAAATTAATGCACATAGCATTAATACAATGCCCCGATGTAGATAATGCAGGATATCTCCATAATTCTCATACACATAAGTGTTCTCAATTCTATTACAGCCTATTGTAAGTGTAGACATTGACAATTCATAGGTGCAGTTTGGAACGTTATATACCCGGCGTTCTAATTAATGGAGTAGCAGAAATAATTAGCACTAATTAGTAGTTAATTACAATTTAAGTACCTTTGACGTGCATGACGTTTAATGAAAGCAAGCGCACCACTCGTAAAAAATGAGGATTGTAATTCATAGTCGTGACTCGTACACGGGGGGCGGGGGCGCGTCTAATTGCCGGCCCCTGTTTACAATTATCACCTCTTTATGTTGGAATTTATGTACGGAATATAAGAATTTTATGAGGCTGAACTTCACGTACGTAGATTTAATTTAAATTCCTATTGGTCTGCAAAAGTTTAGGAATACTTGCATAAAATTTACGATTTTTTTTGAACCATTTTTGTAAATAGTGTAACAATGATAGGTTGTATATGATACAATAAAAAAAACTAAATATTTTCTGCGATAAAGTGCAATATAAAAAGCTTATTAGAGTATCCATATAAATAACATTAAGTGTTATTTTTTCTGTGTGTTGAAAATGAATTTGGAACAAACATAATTAAAAGCCAAATGTCCTTTACATAAATGATATTGACCACGTTTTAATAGAAAATGGAAAACCTTACTTTCGATATTTATTTAATATACTGTTGAGCTGACTATTTCAGTTGAGAAGTTGGAAAGTTGAAAAATGTTCAGAATCATTACTCTATTTTATAATATGCTTATGATCAGTCTGGTTTATTAGTAGTATTAGTAAAGACTAAATTAATGCATTCGATAAAGTTATAATTTCATTTATTTATTTATTTTCAATATAGTATTTAAGTAATATTTGTGCATCAAAGAAACAAATTTTAAATGTTTTATATATAATTCAGTATAAATATCAAAGGAGTATTTAGTTTCAGATTAATGCAGAGTAAACGATATTTATTGTTAGCATAGTGCACATAATTATAATATACACATATTGCCTCATTAAGACATAATAGGTCTGTTAAAACAAATTACGTAACTTATGAAACATGCAACAATGAGAACTATTAAACTAGCTCGCAACAAACTTTAATTAACTGCACTTCGTAGTGCAGAGGACGCCTAGTTTAGCCGGCGCTATTGCGATATACTTGATTTCTTACCTCTTTGCCCTCCCTGTTTTTCCACCTAACCCACTTCAGGAAGCCGGGCCTCCAGTATTCAATCATGTACTCCTCGGCATATTCCTGACCCTGTCCGTTCCCGAATCGTCCCTGCGTCCGTCCAGCGGTGATCACGTGGAGTTCGTCGAGGTTGATTTCCAGGAACTCCTTTGCATCCCTGGAAACCATCTGTCTCGGACACCAGGCACCGCCGTTCTTGTCATTCCGCAGTCTGGAAAAAGAAATATATTTGTGCGGAGGATACTTTTCAATAAAACGAACACGAATCGAAGGGAAAAACGTGGCGCTATATATCTTCCCCGAAATAAATGACGATAAAAATGGGACCATTGGCGAACGTCTTATCCACATAATCCACTCTGGCATGAAATAAGAACTTTCGTCCTTTCTAAATAATTTAATGATGAATAAAAATGCGCCTGGCCAACCTATTAGTCTGGACATCGATAAAAAATTGCTGTATACTGCCCACACTACTTATATATTTGTTTAGATCAAAAAATCTCATATCCTGCTATAAACTTACAGTTAACTAACAGTAAATATTAATTACTTAATTAAGTATCACACGTAAACATTGAAAATATCTTTCACGCTGAATATTGGTTAAGTATTATATTGCAATCTACATCTATATGAGTTGTAGAATAATTAATTTAAAATTTAAAAGTAAAATATGTAGACTAAATCTTCTATATATTGGTTAATAAAACCAAATAATTTTTATTAACTACAAAACTCTCTTAGTTTCGTGTTTTGCGTGTACATTTTCATTTGTATTGCATTATAGGCATCACAACGACATGCTAATAACAATCAAACCCTTCGAATATTCTATTTGCAAGTATATCTATGATTACAACAATTTATGTTTTCATGCAGAAAAAAGTTCACTAATAAAAATTATATTATATTATTGTATTATGATATAATTTGAAATTTTTGTAGCATGGTATGATACATTATTTATAAAATTCGATCCTTCTCCATTAACCTTATATACTAGATAAACTATGATATAACTAACACTTCTTAAGTAACTTGAAAAATCCAACTGTATTATCTCTAAGAAATTTCTTTTGATATATTTGACATTTCAAAGGAATATTCATCTTAGAATTTTCGCCTGACTGAGCTTCTGTTTTGTACCCTCAGCTCCTGAAATCATTGCTTTAAATTTCTCCATCGGTGAACAGTTTAGATTATCTGTATTGAATAACTGACGGCCTATAATGCTAATTTAAATATAACTTTGGATTGATCATATTCTTCACGAAACCCAAACATAAACAGCAAAACTAAACATTTTTAAACTTCTATTTTTTTTGAAATACAAAAGTTTTTTGGTGATCGTTCATACATTTCAAATATAATTTAAAAAGATTACAAAACCACCCCGAGATGGTCATATGAACTTGTATCGGAGGACAAAAGAATTGAATAACCTCCTAATCACGTTCTTGCTCAAAACTTAATTGTTTAAATAATTAGTGATTGGAACATAATATGAAGACACAGACGATAAAATGGGATAAAGAAATATAGCAAAAATAGTAAGTGTTCACTGTATTGAAAATATAGTATTAATTTAGCAACATATTTGATATACATATATAAGGCTCGTATGGTTCCTTTGCTATTTAACTCTTTCAGTTAATTTTTTATAAAAAATCACTGTCTAAAGCAAAACGTAAAGCAATAAAAAGTTATAAGTTATAAGAAAACTTAAGAAAAACACTTCAGTTAAAGCGACAGGTAGCCATGTATAAGTAATATTATAACCAATTGTGTTTATCAAAAATATGTAATGATATTTATCCAAAATATAAATATATATTAATCTACATCTATTTCCTTCTCTTGATCAAAAACTAACCACACAATCAATAAAATCTCGGGGATACCACGATTTTTAATTATCAGGGCAATCATGAAGAAAATTTTTCAGGCAGTGTGCTATACTAAAGAATAAAATACACACAATAACTATGACAGCAATGTTATTCGTGTCTAATTATTGATCGTTGTTTATTGGCATTAAATACATCATTAAATGACCATTTTTTTAAACTGAAAACTTGTTAACACAGGTCAAATGGTTTCTCAAAACGATGTTTTCTAGAGTTCGTCAGTACAATACTCCAAAAGAAACGGCTTCAAGCGTTTTGGAACACAGAGGCTAAGTAGATCTTGATATTGTGAGTTGAAGCTGTAAATTTTGCCATTTCACAAATATGTTGTTAATATTCTGGCAATCATCCTGCAGATTTAATCATTAGTAGCTGATTATAACCCAACATTATAGGTATCTCTTTATATTTATTTCAAATTTTGTTATATGTACAAGAATATGCCTTTAATCTAAAACTTAGTTTTCTGACATACAAAATTTGCTGGCTATTTTGGGCTGGCTATTTTTTTCACATATATTATATACAAGAAGAAAGGACACATATTTAGAAATCCTGGAATGGAGTTATATATCAATAACGGGGTATATAATACGTCACTCAATAAGTTCCCGGTCTGACACATATATGGAAACATTTTTGACATACCTATGTGATTTCCGCATATACTAATCTTTATACAGTATGTGTCAAAATTTCATGGGTTTCTGACTATTAGTTAAGAAGTTATAGTCATTTTAGTTACCACGGTTTTGTAATTTTTAAGACAATGGATAGAAAGGAATTTCGTGTGTTGATTAGACACTGTTTTTTGTTGGGGAAAATACTGTTGGAGCTAAACAGTGACTTGATAAGCATTTTGGGGAATCTGTACCAGGAAAATCAACTATTATTAACTGGTTTGCTGAATATAAACTCGGTTGTAGAAGCACTGATGATGCTAAACTGCCAAAAATCGGCAGTTGTTTCAGAAAACATAAAAAAGTCCACAAACGAGTTTTAAAAGACCGTAACATGAAGTTCTGTGAGATAGCTCACACCTTGTAAATATCAGAAGGTAGTGTCTTTGCAATTTTAGATGTAAATTTAGGCATGACCAAGTTGCTTTCGAAGTGGGTGCCTTGTTTACTCATACCGAACCAGAAACAACAACTTGTCGAAGATTCAGAGCGCTGTTTAAAGCTGTTCAAACAAAATAAAAAAGGATTTCTTGCATCATAATTTGACAACAGATGAAGTAAGGATTCACTACTACACAGCTGATCGTTAGTTGAGTGGACGGTGAAAGTCATCCAAAGTGACCAAAAACTCAAAATTCGCCTAGCAAGATTATGGCATCGTATTTTGGGAAGCGCATTAATTTTTGTTCATCGACTATCTTGAGAAAGGCAAAACTATCGATATTGAATATTACATGGTATTATTGGAGTGCATAAATCAAGAAAAACGGCATGACAATGCCCCGTGTCACAAATCAATGAAAACAATGGTTAAATTGGTTGAATTACGCTTTCAATTGTTTTTCCACCTACTGTACTCTTTAGATTTGGCCCCCAGCGACTACAGGCTTTTTGCAGCATGAAAAAGATGCACCACGGAAAGAAATTTGGCTCAATTGAAAAAGTGAGCAAGGATAGTATGAATAAAGTGGAATTTCCAAAAAATAATTGTTTTTTCTTAGTTATACCGGAGACTTATTGAGTGATGTATTATATAGTACCATATAGGAGAAACAATTTTAAACGGAGATAAAAAATCAAATATTATCAAGTTATCATGATATTCAATTTCAATATTTAAATAAAATAAATAAATCGAAAACTAAATTAAAATTAAACAATGCACTTTAGGGCATACTAATATATATTTAATGCCGTGGAAGATCATAATATAATGATTTTTTTAATACTCAAATAATTTTGGAAGTAAATAATCAAGATCTGTTTAAATATTTAAATAGATACTACCGTTAGGACGATATATATTGTCACTAAATTATTCTACATGAGTGGATACACCACCGAAAATTATAGGACCTGCCGTTAGCAATTATAACAATAATAATGTAATAGCACTGAATTATTGTTCCAGAGATTGGTTAAGATCTATTTTGGATCTCATCAGCTTAGCGCAGATCCAAAATAAATCGAAATCGATCCATTTGTACTGACAAGAAAACAATAAACATTAATTTTAAGTATACGGTAGGCAATATATACAAAAATAAGTATTGATTATTACTGATTATCATCAATCGATGTGTCTTATTTTCAAAACACTAACATGTATATTAATGAAACAGAAGTTTATTTTTATTTAATAACATAAAAGACATGATTCTCAAAAACTGTCTGGTCTTTAAATTGTTGTATAGGTTTCATTAATTTATGCCTTCTTTGTAAGTTTATTAAACAGGTAGAACACAAGTAGCATAAAATATTTAGGGCGTTCTAATATTTTATTCTTGAGCTAAAGCATGAACTAAAGATAATTAAGCAAAGCATCAATTATTTGCCAATAGAAAATTTAATAATTAAAAATCAAAATGAGATGAAATGCAATTATTTGTTTTATTGTCAATATTCTCCAAAAATAATGTGTTCTCAAATTTCCTTAATGATGTTAATAAGAAAACGTTAACTAGTAATTGTGATATGAAACAAAACGATGATTTAGGTAACTTAGTCGATAACTATTCGTCCGCGAGTATTATTGAAGGCGATCTAAACTCAGTAAATGACGTTTTCAATAACTCTAAAAAAAACAACACCGGCTCAACATTAGCCACAGATAAATCGCACCCATCTGGTCGTAGTGAAACCCAGCAAAATGTTTCTGCGTCGAAGAGATTGTTTAAATCATAATTTCTAAATTAGTTTTCTATAAATTTAATTGCTCTAATAAAGGGAAAAAACAAACTAATTTAGTTTATAAAAAATCTTGTAATGATGCAGATTATTCAAGATTTTCATCAGTTAGAAATCAATGTAAACAAAGGTTAGCTATTGATTATCAACACTATGTCAATAATATGGAGGATAATTTAATTAATAAACCAAAATATTTTTGGAAATTTGTGAACAACAAATGATTTCAATAACGATAGTAAATTACCGTCTGATTTCACAAATTACATGTAGAATATTACATCGCCTAATGACATTACAAATTTATTTGCACCCAATTTTGATCAAGTTTATGAATCGGACAGCGACTGTTCATCCTCATTTTCCCCTACCCACGTAGGAAATAACTTTTGCTCATACAATTCAGTCAATCATTCCAAAAAAAAAAAAAATAATAAACTGATGAGTCAAGTTTTTCTAGCAAAGTTTAAGCATGCTATTATCCATCATCAGCATGGATTTTATTCGACATGGTCCACCCCGACTAATTTATTAATGTACAGTCCATATATCAGCGAAGCCTTATACAGAAACGTGTCTATATCGACTTCCGTAAACCGTTCAACCGAGTAAATGACGATCGGATGACTTTAAAATTGATTTAATATGGTTTAGGTGGTTCTTAAGCTTTTTAGACTAAATATTTTATTACAAATCGTTTACAGTTTGTTAAATTTAGAATTTGTCAAGCTAATCCAATATTTGCCTTTAATAGGTTTATTTGTGAACGATATTGGCTCTCATCTTAAATCACCATATCTACTTTTGGCTGATGACCTTAAAATTTACTACTGCAGACTGTATGCTACTTTAAAATGATATCTTGATTTTGCAGGATTTGTGTTATGATTATGGGATGGAACTTAGTAGTAAATGTAAATACATAAAATTTACAAGGAAAATATCAAATAGCACTAATTTTCAATACACATTAAATAATGACATTGAAACAGAGAGAGTATCGCAAATTCACGACCTTGGCGTGTTTTTTGATCAGAATTTCAAATTTAATTTTCACATAGATGCCATTATAAATACATCATTTAAAATTTTTTAGGATTTATAAAAAGAACAACACATGATTTTAAAGAAATGCGGTGCTTTATTAATTTATTTGTTTCACTAGTCCGGTCAGTTCTTGATTACTGCTGCGTAATTTGGTCACCTAACTATAAATACTCCTGCGATCGCATTGAACGTTTACAAATGGTTTTTGTATGTTTGTTATAAGTGTTATAGGTATTTTAGTGAAAATTATCACTTATTCTTAAAATATTTAGGTTTACAACTTCTTTCTGAACGTCGCATTTTCTTTGATGTATGCTTATAATGACATTAATGCTAAAATAGTTTGTATACCATTATCTAATTTATTAATTTATATACATGTTTCGCAATATCACAGAAGGGACAAAACATTTTTAGAGCCCGTATTTATCTTTTAGAACAATCCATGTTATGTATTAAAAACATAATCTTGTAATCATAGGCAAACCCTATTTTAAGCTATAATTTTAGTTTTTTATTTTAATCTTTACACTAAGCTCTCATTTTTTGGTATTTCTCATGTAAGTGCTCAATGATCTCTGTAAATAAAGATATTATTATTATATTTTTATCTTATAAGGTATATAAAATTTTCCTAAAATACTCTTTTCATCACTCATCTTAATGTGTAGCATAAAAACAGAAAACAATACTGAATAGTATCTACGACTTTTGAAAATATTATTAAGTTCAATT
Organism: Ontholestes murinus; assembly: GCA_963969525.1. Lineage (NCBI taxonomy): Eukaryota > Metazoa > Arthropoda > Insecta > Coleoptera > Staphylinidae > Ontholestes > Ontholestes murinus. Next base: position 54,731,742 of record OZ018390.1, on the reverse strand, counting down.
ATTTGGATAAACTCTCTACTATACACGAGCTATCAAGGCTGGTTAGTTATCTTGTAGTTGTTCTTGTTTTACAAAAAGGTATAATTTGTTCTTAATAATAATAATAATAATATATTTATTCCTCAACAGACACAAGTCTAATTACAGAGAAATTCAGAAAGTAATATAAATATAATTCTAGGACAATTAAAATAACCGCATTAAATACAAACGTATACATACAATATACGCGTATTTATTTACATATATACGTACAGTATATATACCTACATACCAAACAAAAAACTAACATGTTAAAATATAATCTAAAAATATATAAAACTAACAGGGTTTCAATAAAAATATATATTAAATTAAACAAGATCTGAGCGCTCTAATGAATTCATTTTTGTTTTTGTTAAATATATCTGCACCATATTGAATGTTATGATACTTATGGTTGTATTAAATCATCATATTAAGTGGTGAAAAAAACGATAATTTGTTCTTAGTGTTTTATATGCAAAGGAGTACTTATCTCTAGAACATATACAGGGTACAGCGAAATTAATTTGTCTTAATAAATCACTATTATTATAATAATTGTGTAACAATTTATATAGGTCTAGAATTAAAATATAGCGATGTCTATTATGTACTGATATAAATTTTAATTCTAGAAGCAAATGATTGTCACTTATATTCCGAGATGGGTATTTGTAGAAATACAAATATTTTAAAAATCGCTTCTGAACCTTTTCAAGAATGTTGATGTACTTAAGGTAACCTGGGGACCAAACTGCAGCACAATATGTTAACTTTGATAACAAATGTGACTCATACAATTTAATTATGGTTCCAACTGAGTGAAAGTCTTTAGTATTACGTAAAATAAATCCCAACACCTTGTAAGATTCAGAATTAACACGGTCAACATGTTCGTGGAATGATAGTTTTCTATCGAAATAAATACCGAGATCTCGGATCAAACTGGGACGTGAGATCGTCGTAACGCTAAAGCTGTAGTTGAAAATAGTTGGCTTGTTCGTTCTATAAAATGACATAATATTACACTTAGTAGCGTTAACGACTAAACCATTATTAGTACACCACAATGATAAAATCTCAAGATGTATCTGCAAATCTTTACAATCTGTAAGATTGTTAACTACACGAAATAATTTAAAATCATCCGCGTACAATAGAAATTCACATTTTAGTTTTTCACTTACACTACTTATAAAAATAATAAACAGAAGGGGCCCTATGTTAGATCCTTGCGGGACTGAACTTGAAGAAGCATAGACCCGTGACTTGACATTTTTGTAGTTCACAAATTGATGTCTGTTCGTTAAATAAGAGCACAAAACTGACCCTACATTACTGTTAATGTTAAATGATTGCAGGTACTCCATTAACTTTGAGTGATGCATAGTATCAAATGCTTCGCTTATGTCAGCGTATATTACATCAATTTGCTGACCTGCCTCTAGGTGTATTGATAGCGTTTCCGTGAAATTAATCAAGTTTGATTGTGTAGATCGATTTTGAATAAATCCATGTTGCTGATGTATAACCGTTGTTTTCATGCAAGAATGCAAATATTCAGATAAAATACTTTCGAACACTTTGGAGAAATTAGTTACAATTTCTATAGGACTATAGTTCTTGATGTCACTTCGATAACCACGCTCAAATACTGGACAAACTTGGGCCATTTTCCAAGCTGCGGGAAATATTCCAGATTTTAAAATAAGTGAATATAAGTAGGTGGCTAATGCTGTAATAAAAGTTTCCCATGACACCTGGTTCCATTTCAGTTACAAGATTTTCAAATTTATCAGAATATGAATTCTGAAAATGTTTTACGATATTGAACCGTCTTGCACCAATTCACTAATTATATGTTCAATATGCGGACTGTTAATACACAAAATTAACAGGAGCCAGAAAGGTGAACAGGTAGACTGCTACTGCCTACCTGAAGTATAACACTCAAGATGCTTCAAAGCCCCAGAAGTAATAGGAGAATAAATATTAGATTGAAATTTATTCGTATTCAAACCTGGTTTTAAAATTAGAGTTATTTGGTAACTTTAAATCTTATTTTGAGTATATTAAAAAGAAAATTGAAATATAATATTAGTTATATTGATTATAATGGTGGTATTATTAAATGATCTTGTACGCTAACTTATTGAAATTACGGATTTTTTAAATTCCTACTACAATTATATAAATTAACTCTTACTCCTTGAAAATGACATATTATCGAAACTAGTCCGAGAAGAAATAATAAATTTTCTGTGTAACCAACCAAGTGTTTATAATTTCTAATTAAGATCTAAATTAACCATTAGTATCGCATTTATATAACTTTGTGAGAAAATCAAAATAGATTAAAAACTGCAACTTTTTTTCCAAAGTATTATAATATATCTTCAGCTGCAATTGAGAAACCTGAAGTTGTAAATTAAAGTAAATTTTTTTTAAATTATATTTTATTTTTATTTATTAATGGTAATTATTTACTTACATATAGGCAAAAATTTATTGCGTTATTATTTAATATTTTTTATTGCTGATAACTCATACATTATCAAGTTTCAGCTTAAAAACTTTAGCGTTTTTTCACACAAACAGATAAAACAAAAATATGTCAGAATTAATCAAATTATAAATATTTATACTTTATTTAAATCGACTTGATTAAAGGGTTATTTAATGGATATATCTTTTTAACTAAATTATTAAGAAGTGCGGTTTTTCTTTAAGATCTGTGCTTGAAATTTTAAGATAAAAAAGCGATATTTGGCGAATAATTTGATGATACATCATCAAGAGAGTCTTAATGGAGCAACTGTCACCAAGTTAAAACTGGTTACAATAAGTCATCTCCATGCGAACCTATATAAAAGACTAAATGTTCCCATAAGGGAATCGTGATTATGTGGAAAAAACTTAACAAAGACAGTCCTTAAAATAGCAAGAAAATTTTTGAGGTAAAATCCCACCCAGTACAGAAACATTTTTGGGTACAAAGCAAAGTTTATTTTATTTCCTTCTTCATGAACGTTACGTAACTACTAGTTACTTTTCAAAGTTTTAAACGGAAATTAATTCGATAATATTGAAGGAAGTAATAAATTTATTACATAACATTAAATATTTATTATTTAACGTTATAATTACTAATAAATAATTAATATGATTCATTATAATTAATATTGGAATTTCAGATAAAGTATACAATTTTATGATTGTAGTTTTCGATTAAAATTCTAATGACAAATATTTTAGCATTTTGGCCAAAATTGCAATAATACTTGAACTAAAATCATCGTTATTACTTAGGCCCAATTTCGGAGAAATGTTGGTTCTACATTTTATCTATCTTTAAGCTTCTGGTAGAATTTCTTGCAAGAGCCATTTCCTAAATAAAACATTCAACTACAATAAGATAATATATTGCTGTTGTTTTTTAATTGTTATGTGTAAATATAAATAAAATGAATGCTTGTTAATTTGATCGATAATAGGTTTTATGTATATGGCAAGATTATAGAAGAAGTTGTAGTTAAGAAAGAGGGAGATAACCCGAAATGGCATGTAAATTCAATTTGAATCGGGTAATATGCCGGCGTCGAAAATGTCTGAAAATAAATGCATACCATTAAAATGCATTAAACTGGCTAACTGTATCGCTTGATCTAAATATGCATCCAGGGTAGAAATCCCATTCGCAATTATAGCCACAATACTCGACTCGACTACGTAGCTGATATAAAATGTTATATTTTTACCAGCTATCAAAGTGTAATTATCAGCGTTCTATTTCGTTTTATGCGTTTCCCACTGATTCCACAATTGTACCGCTATATGTGTGGCCAGATGGCGTATTGATGAATAAAAAAGTTCAAAGCGCGCCAGATGGAAACTTCTGCCGGCGCTGCTGAGCGTGGTCCATCCACCCACCCGAACGTATTATATGAAACGAATTTATAATACTGCTTACGTCAAATTTGTTTGATCCTATGTCTAATTTTATACTTATGTTTCTAACGATATCTGCAGATATTGCAGCACAACCATAAAATTTTGGATTACACATTTACCAAAGATTTTTTTGAACTTTTATATACACGTTTATTTTAATTACAACAAGAGTTTTAATAATAGTAATATGTAAATAAAAGAGGGTTACTCCTATATGAATAAAATTCTAAAAATGTGATATCAGCTATTGTATAGTTAAAATGATTGAGTTAATTGGTATTATAACTTATTTCGCTTAAGTAATCATGAGTAGACATGTTATTATCTTGTGTATAATCAAAATACTAATTAGTCAAACGATAGGGATAAGTTCAACATAATTAAATTTCCCAATTCTCTTAACGTAACTATTTACACAACCATACATCAAAGAACAATTTCACCAGATTACTTAATCCATCACACGACTCTGCGGAATAAACGTCATCAGTTTAAGCCTAATCGATAAACCTTTTACCGCGGTAAATAATCAAAGAACAATTACACACACAGACAGTGTGCCAATTCGAATACACGGAAATATAATCGGAAGGCTAATCCAAGAAAACTTCATTTATAAAACAAATCTAATCTTAAACACGGACGATAAAACGATACACGGGTATATTATTAATCCGCGGATTACGTTCAGCTAAACCGGATTTGTATGTGTGTATCATATTTGACAAATGACGTCGTCGGCGTTTCCTTTGAGCCGGGCCAGAAGGGATGATATTTGTGCGAGGGAGGAAAGTGAAATTGTGAAAGGGGGGTCTATGTGCACGTGTGTGTGTTCCCGTCAAATATACAGGTAACCGTAAAATGTCAAAACGTTGATGGAAAGAAAGGATGAAAATACATTCGGCTAAAAGCATTTCAGGATCGGCTTGAGCTCGAGCGACCGAGAACGGCTCTTCATACTGTACACAATTTCCTAGATTATGAATTCAGTTAAAGCGATGAAACATTTACGTGATGAACGTATGCAAACGTCATAAATCTCCCGCAATGTGCATTTTATCGAATACGGAATAAAATCTGGTATCCTGCAGGATTTCGCATTTAAAACAATGGTGATATTGCAGTCATTTGTTACAGCGTATCTGCGTTTACAGTGTGTCATCCTACAGATAGTTGGTGTCGAGATAATCTAGTCATATTTACTAGCTACTGGATAGAATTGCTTGCTCATAGTAAATTAATTTTCTCTAGAATACTATAACATAATGCAGTTGTTAGTGGGCAGGAACATTAATTCTAACGTATTGCTTTATTTCACGAAACTATTCATTGTCAAAAAACATAAAATATTCTTTACATGAAAACTATATACATAATTCGAAAAACTAAATGAGTTTTATATTGCTGTTAATAAACCTATAAACTCATTAATTTCAAATTCTGTAAATATAAATATCGTCTTAAATATCTTCTTTAAATTGAATTTTATTTCCTACAATAAAACAAGAAATAGTCATATATGATTATTTTGCAGACAGCTAATAATTTTAAATTTAGTATAACACCTTCAGCACTCAGATTTCTGAGTGAGTGATTGCAATTTATAATTTCCTGTCTTAAGCCGAGCTTTATTATCGATAGCACGAGGTGCGATTTTAGCCGGAGCCCCGCGGATATTATCAGTTCACGCTGCAGAGCTTTTACCTGCTGTAAGTTTGTTAAAGTATTCCTCTCCCTTTAATTAACGTGCTAGATTGCACGGTTCGGACCTTTACACCAGCCATCGCAAACAATGCAGCGTTACAGAATTAAATTCAGTAATAAATAAAGAAGAAAATAAGAAATAAAATACTCAACTCCTATATTATTATTATATTTTAGTGAAAATTGGGTTTCAAAATGCAAACATCCATGATTATAACTTAATAATTATTTTAGATAGTTATAAATACCAATACATTTATTTGTTAGACTATCTTTAATTAATTATGTGCATATAAAAATAATAAATTTATTCTTACTAACACCTTTTAATTTCTTTATGTCCTTTATCTATTGCTTCTTGTTTTGTGATGCTTATTTTTTCTAGTTTTTCATTTATGGTTCTTTCCAATGTATTCTTGGGTATCCCTTTTTTTCTTTCGATGCTCCTTTGCTTCTCATACTTTTTTACTTGCGTAATTTTGTCCATTCTCTGTACCATCCCACTAATTGCTTCTCTTCTATATATTCTCCTCATTCATTCAATTCATTATTGTGACGCCAAACGCTCTTCTCAGATATCTCATTTCTACTACTATGATTCTACTTTTTAGCCTTTCGTTAAGTATTCATATTTTGCGTCCAACTGTTGTTGGACATTGTCTGTAAATTAATTATTATATAGGGTTTGGCAGGGAATTATGATGTTTTTGGAACGCATAAAACTCAACAAAGGAGAAGCCTAACGTTTCGTATCGGAATGGTTGACCCGACCTTGTCATTTTGTTTGGTTTAGTCGTTATGAAACGGGTGGACGCTAGAGTAACGCGTATTTGTTTACGACACTTACATCTTAATTGAGCGTTCTGTGTTTGCTACACAACGCAGATTTTGAAGGCAATGCAATATGGGAAGGTATGGTCGTGTGTCTACGTAAAAATCCATTCTGAAGTGGGTGCAGAACCTCCGTACTAGAGGATGCTCATTGAAGCCTTCAGTACCTCGAGATGAAGATAGAAGTATCAAAACCCTTGAAATGTGGCTCGAGTTATGTCACAATTCTACGTGATTTTTTTATTTCAGAGTTGACAAGGCGTCTTTTCAGTAAGACAGGGAAACTTATCACGCCTTGGGGGAGTTTATAGCAATTTTAAAAGAACAATTTTCAGGACGACTTATTTCGCTACGAAGGCACATTTGTGGAAGTACCTAAAACACGCATATTTATTGAGAAACCACGGAACCTTGATCAGCTGTCCAATGCTATCACCTGAGAAATTCAAGCGATTTCGGACAACATGTTGAAAAGATGCATGAACACCTTCTCAGCTGGACTTCAAGACCTTCTTTGATATGAATATTTAATTGAAAATTTTTCAAGTACTTTATCGGACCCTGTACTTTAATTTCAATACCTTATACCTTCTTATTAATAGCTTTTCCTATTCTTCTTGGCTATAAGCTATTATCGCAATGGCATCTACAAATTCACATTTTTGTATGTATATATGTTATATACTTTTTTACATTCTTCTATCCATTGTTTATATCTTTTATTGTTCCATTCCTATATATTTTAATTAATAATGAGCATAGGTTTCCTCCCTATCTGTTTTTTTGCTTAATAATAAATTATAACGAGTTTTTGGTTATTATCATATTTATTGCTTCTTTGTATATACATTGTATCACCATTATCAGTTTGTTGTTGACATCTATTATGCTATGAATTTTGATTTGAGTGTTACTGTGTTAGTTAAACGGTTATCGACCAGCATTTATCATTTGTCATAAGTATCTCGTTAGTCTCTCTCTGATGATTATGGTGATGGATGATGTGAAGCGATGAATTCGAATGTGGTTTTGTTTTTGGAACTACTTTAGGATTTCTGCGCAAGCAGTAAAGGTAAAGGATTTGTTGGTTGAAGGAATTTTTAGAAATTTTTGCTGAGATATAAAAGGCGTTCATTGATGGGAATAACAGAGGTAGAGTCATATAAGAGTGGGTTAGAAGGATTATGTAAAGGGTTACAAGGATGACGGATTCTGGTTAAAAATCTTAGAGAGGATATTGTGGATAGTGGGATTGCAGGAGTTGGAGAAAAGGACATTACCATGGTCAAGAAAAAGACGGCAAATAATTTTGTAGATTTTAACACCTGTTTTGAGGATATTATGTTATTCTTGTACATCAGATTTCTAAATAATTTGGCCCTAATAATGATTTTAGCTTTGTTTAAAGTTAATAATAATAATAATAATAATAAGTTGGATGACATTTAAAGTTTACTTTTTGATTTATTGTAATGCCTAGGTATTTTATGGACGTAGAAGGAGGAACCGTAGTGTGGAACATATGAATATGGTGTGCAATATTATTATTACGGTGATAGGGAATTAGATGCTGGGATTTATGGGGATTGATTGCAAAATGGCGAAATTAAAACGCCATTTTGCAAACCAGTGTTGCAGGGTGTCAATAAGTTTCTGAATAAATTAAAGAGCTTTAGGACGGAGGGTGCATGGGAAATTCGGGCTTTACCATATATCTTCTATATTTTTGTAGTTGTTACAATTAATGTGATTCTTTTTCCCAGTAAATGGGTACTAACAGTCGTACTTCCTACTCTTTTGGTATGTTTTTTAAAATATGTTTGTAAGAGTCCTTTGTCCATTATCTCTTGAATCACTTTTTTCTGTTTTTTTAATGTTTTTTAGCATATAATAATAATAATGATTTATTTGTGTTAAAAATATAAAATTTTACACACGTCGAAATAATACACATTAAAAAACGCAATTTGAAAATAATAGTACATAGAAACACAAATTAGAATATGCAATATATTGGCACATATTAAAATACAAATATACAATAAATTACTTTAAAATTTGCTTAAATGAAGTCAACGATTGTGTTCATTTTTTAAATTTATAAATTTATCGATACCATAGAAGGCTTTAGATATAAGAATCCCTTTTTAGTGAAAAATTAACAGTTTGAGTTTTATCTGCATTAACTGTTAATTTGTTAGTTGCAAACCATGTTGAGGTCAGTTTGATGGAATCTGTATTCTGCTGCAACGTAGAATGGGAATGAGTTGTGTGGGAGATATGAATGTTGTATGCAGGATTATTATTACGGTGATAAGGAATTAGAAGCTGGGATTTATGGCGATTGATTTTTTTTAATTCGCCGTTTTGCAAACCAGTGTTGCAGGATGCCAATAAGTTGCTGAAGGAATTGAAGAGCTTTAGGTACGGATAGTGCATGGAAAATTAGGGCTATGTCATAAATCTTCTATATTTTTGTAGTTATTCCAATTAATGTGATTCTTTGCAATTCTTATATTCCGTCTATTTCCCAGTAAATGGGCATTAACAGTCTTACTTCCTGCTCTTTTGGTATTTTTTTTACAATAAGAGTAAGAGTCCTTTGACCATAACCTCTTGAATAATGTTTTCTGTTTTTGTGTCTGTTTCTAGTATTCTATTACTATTAAATCTTTTGGTTGTCTGTTCTAATTCTTGTTCTGATATGTTATATTGTGAAACTTAAATTTCTATTAAATATATATCATTAGATCAATAAAATAATAATTAAGTTTACACTTACTTTTCCGTTTCAGAAAATTGAATTTATCTTATTGTTAAAAATCAGATCAACCTATTTTGACTTGTAGTATTACCAATTACTCTATTCAATAATAGAATGCCGGATTGTCTTCTAAAGATAATTTTTGGCAGTTTTATCCCTTTGTTTACAAAATTTTGAACAAAAAACTTTTGTTAACTTGCAACTTAGTTTATTTTAATATCTATAAGGGGTGTTCAATTGAAAAGGTACGTATCGACACAAATGAAGTATTTATATAAAGTATGTGCTGTAGGTGTGAGCCTAACGATTCTATTGATTAACAAGACAAAGTATTCTGTGTTCCCAAAACACATGGCCTTGAGGAGACTCAGTCCTTCACAGCTTCCTTTAGTCCATTGACTGAGTTGACTTGAATTTGGTCAGTTCCGCATATGTGACCCTACGGATGTGTGGATGCACATTATCATGGAGCAGAACCACACCCTCTTGAGCAGACCCGATCTTTTTTTTGTTTTGTCACGTGTTAAATTACTTGCGCCTTCGATTTTTGACACAAATGTTATTATTTTTTTCTAATTTAATCATATTTAAGGCTTTTATAAATAGTCAATTCCAAACTGTCAATCAAATTACATTTTAAAAGATTTTCTTTGAATTTCAAAACTAATTTTTTTAAGTTCGTCTATCTTTAATACTTTTCTTCGTTAATATCGCAACGAATTATTTTTTATGACTGTAGTTTCGGTCAAGATAAATTAGTAAAATGAATTTAAAAATGCATTCAACGCAAATATTCAATTTTATTTTTAAATCCTAACGTATTGACTTTAATTTCATTAAAATTTTAAAATTATTTCAACCATTGTAAAAAACTATTTTAAAATCAAATAACTTTTTTCGTTGAAGAATTTGATAGTCTTCAACTATGCCATATTTTTCAAAATTACTATTGGCCTCTCCAATAAATTAATAATAATTCTAGCATTTAGTTGATCTTAATATTTTTTTTATCTACGACTGTTCAGAAAGTAGACACTTTTTGCATAATTTTTCGTTGTAAAAGTGGCTTTTTAAAGCACTAGTGCTTTTTTACGTTTTTTATTGCACGGAAATGTCAAATTCTTTTTATTGCACAGAACTGTCAAATCTGACAGATAACAAATAACTATTAAACTTGATAATATAAACGAAATGACAGATTTTAGAACTCTGAAGATATAATTTAATAGTCGAAGCAATTACAATTACATTACATTTGTGCAAGTTATTTACAAATTGCTAAGTAACGTTTTCAACAATGAACTGTGGGTAAAATGTGTTTTTATTCATTGTATATTTGAAATGATAATTAAATATTACTCATATTAACATATTCTTTGAAAACTGCATGATCGAAGATAAAATTTTGTAAGGCACACGTGTAAAAAGTTTCTTTATTGCACTGGCTTTAAAAAACCTCGCAAATGTATATTTACGGTTCAAAAATGCATAAAAAAAGGATTCGACTGCATATTGGTTACCTTGACAACAGAAATAGTGGAAAACAACATAAGGATTGAAGCACAACTATATTTGGACATTATTATTAAGTTATTCTGGTGTTTGAAAAGATTACTCTATATAGGTACTTAAAGTGGGCAGATCAACCAAGTATCTAGGGAATACGATCAAGACGTATCCCTTGTGTAGCAGCCAGGTGGTGACTGGAGCGGCCAGTCACCAGGGTCATTTCGGGCCTGTTGACGAACATCGATAGGCCGTCGGAGGGTAGGTGAATGTTGCTGCAGGGAGTCGCACGTGCCGAGCTGCTGTACGTCGCTCCATCATGGACGAAATGCGTGGAAACAAAAAAAAGAGGGCAGGCTACGGGGAGCCCTGAAAGCTGGAGCCATTTGAGTGGCCAAAGGGTTAATAGACTAGTTGCAGGAGCGATGGGACGCCAACAACCAGAAAGACGTCTGGACCCGAAGCTCATCCCAGCGCTGGAGCCTTGGATAATGAGAAGCCACGGCGAAGTTCTATGAGGTCACAGATTCTTCGGGAAGTACCTAAACAAAATGGTAACTCTCCAGGGAGTATCTTTGGTACGAGGGCGAGGCGGACGACGTGCGACACACCGTTTTTAAGTGCCGACGATGCCGGAGGATGGTGAAGGAACGGAGCAGGGAACTTCTTTTAACATCTGAGCCCCCAACGCAAATATACATATAGAATCGACGAGGATGTTACTTCAAATTATATAAGGTAAATAAAACTCTTGGTTTATAATTTCACAGATTTAATGTCGAAACTGCGGCATATGTTTCGCCACACAGTGACTTCATCAGGCAGATGATCAATGATTGTCTTAGAATACAACATTTTCTTAAATAATAATACATTAAAATGGGGAGAGAAATTGTGTGAAGCAATAATTATGGGAAAATACATTGTTTTATGATTATAAGTTAATTAAAAATTTACCATCAATTAATTGAGGAAATCCGTTACATGAAGTTACTTTTAGTGTTTTACGTATTTTTTTGATTGTAACAGTTCACTAACTGATTGTTTAAATAAAAAATTAAATTTTTAAATTGAAAGTAATGAAAATGAACAAGTTTACTTTGATATGCTTTTTTTTAATAACAAAAGTTTAAGGGCTTCAATAGCGAGTATGCCCTCCTCTGGCAGTAATAGAGGCTTGCAATTGACGAGGCATGCTCTGGATCAGATTTTGGATCACCTTCTGCGGAAGATTGTCCCATTGCTGCACCAGTATGTCTCGAAGCTCTCTAGAATTTTTGGGAGCTGGCACATGTCTCCGTAAACGTTTTCCCATCTCATCCCAAACATGTTCAATCAAATTTAAATCTGGACTGCAAGCTGACCAAACAAATAGTGTGATTTGTCACGCGTCAAGATACTCAGGAAGTATACGAGCAGTGTAGGTTTGTTTGTGCGTTATCATGCATATATAAAGGGTCCGCCAATAGGGACGCCCGAAGTTTTCCGGAAGGGTGCGGCCATGTTGTTCGAGGTAGAGCTGTCAAAGTTGCTGTCATTTGTTCAGTATATAACCCCAAATCACCGTGGCAAGTTTGAGTGTCGAGCAGCACGTGCAAATTATTAAATTGTTTTACGAAAATGGGTCATCAGTTCGAGCAACGTTCCGCGCACTTCGCCCATTTTACGGTCGCGATGATCGGCCTGTAGAGTCTACTATCCGTCGATTGGTGGGCAAATTCGAGTCGACTGGTTCAGTAAACAACCAGCCAACACTGACACGTCGACGAAACGCCCGATCGAACGAAAATATCGCTGCTGTCCGTGAGAGTGTGCGCGAGAACCCAGGCAGTCCATTTTTTGTCGTGCACAGGAACTTGGCCTTTCGGAGACATCAACTCGCAGAATTTTGCATCTGGATTTGGGTCTGCACCCGTACAAAATCCAATTATTACGTCGTCTCCAAGAATAACCATGAATGGTAAAACGTGGTCTTCTAGAACCTATGCGCAGTCAACATCCCATTCTTAATAAAGACTAACTACGTACGAGTGTCAAAAGATATGCCTCCCCATACCATAACTGATCCTCCAACAAATGAAAATCGCTCGACAATACACACTTGAGTATATCTCTTGCCTTGTCATCACAATCTTACACGCTTATCTGAGCCCGTAAAACAGAATCGCGATTCATCGGAAAACAATACGCGGCTCCAACCCGCTATTGTCAAAGCCAAGTGTTCACGTACAAAATGCAACCTCTCAATCCAGTGATTACGGGAAAGCGGTGGTCCAGTAGCTTTAGTTCGAGAAGATAATCCAGCAGCATGAAGTCGCCTTCTAATTGTCTACTCACTTATGTTTACATTTCTCACTTGCAGGTGATTTCTAAGGGAAACTGCCATGACTGTTCGGTTTCTCAAAGCACTAGAAACAGGAAACGGTCATCTCTAGCTCAGGGCATGCCTCGCCCTGTGCCAGGTCTTCGTACCACCGCCATATCCGTTGCACACTCGAGAGACTTACACCAACGTTTCTCGCAGTTTCGCGCTGACCGCGGCCGTCACAATTCCTGCCGCAACGACAGAATGTTCATTGCGAAATACTAACAATGGTAACAACAAACAAATTTGCCACTGATAGATGATACCAAATAAACAAAAGTCGCTGTCCTTAAACTTTATTTTGTTTAGTCCAAACCGATTATGAGTCTATAATGTGGCGGATTAAATCTAATATCGTGAATAGAGTTTTGTCAGTGAGTTCTGATAATGTTTCACTAACTTTAATATAACGAATCCCCGTTAATGGTTTGATGTCTTGTTGATTGGGCAAAGGTAATAATTGAGTGTTCCAAGGAAGCATTTAAATGCATAATAATAAAAGCATATGTTGGTAATGAAATGTTCCAATTCTTCCCATTGTAGCCACTATCACCATTCCACCTATATTCATGCATCTATCTTTTGACAGTTTTCGAATCCTCTTGACTAAATTATGATGGTTGGAGTGGAGCTCAAGAAATGGGACGATTGGGATTTTACGCAAACGACCTAAGCCAACGCTTTTTATGCTAATATCAATTAGTCCTCGGGTCTCAAAGCTTTTGATAATACTCTCAAATTTCTTGATTAATGTGTATAAAATGGTTTGAGAAATCCAAACTCTTTAATTTCAATTCTATTTCATTAGGCAACACTGTAGGCATTCAACCTCCTCCATGTGTCTAATCTTTGAGAGGATTTGTTCATGGGTGAATTGATTGGTCACCCGCCTTATAGTCCCGACTTGGCATCCAATGACTTTCCTTGTTTCCAGTAATTAAAGGTAAACTGCTTAGACTAAATCATTGCGCGAAGAAGCGGTTGAGGCCTTCAAAGCACATATTTTTCGCAGTGAAACAAAACCAAGCTTTTAATCCAAAAATAATTCAACACTGGCAAAGTAAGAAATTAATTAACCAATTCTCTTTCTATTTGTCGTTTATTTATTTAACAAATATTCTTAAAGATAGAAGTATGTATGTAGAATGTTTCTATATGTTATAAATAAGGAAAACTCAATTTCAATAGGGCGATTTAAAAAAAGTTAATCGTATTTCATATATATTGACTGCAAATTTGATTTAATTATCAAACAGTTTAGAGCCAACATTAATAGGAATAACTACAATGCTGGAAAACACAACTACACAGTTAGTAACTGATCAAATCTGGATTGGTAAATATTAGTAACGTTGTTGTTCAATTGGACATTAAAATAGATATATAAAATGATAGGCCGATCCCCGATGGCCGGATACTGATTTATCGCTCTGATTTTGTAATGCACAAGAGATTTTATTACCATAAAATATCAATATGTGAAACGTGTGTACCCAATTCAGCCGATTTATGCCCTCTGATGTTGCAAAAAATGACGGTATAAAGATGAGCTCTGAACGATAGAGTTATCATATTAAATAATTTAAACTCGCATAAAAATGATACATTTCCCGGCATTAAAATAATTTTATTGCACACGACTAGAATACATTCCGTCCTCGATATAAAAGTTCCGACATTAATGTTTTATTTCATTAACGCGTGTTTAACTACGCAATATATTGCCAATAAATTAATATACAAACGCATAAATGTAACAATAAATTACTTGGGCTATGAAACAGGAGACAAATCTTACACATGTAGACGGTTTCTGTAATTTATGTGATAATTATTGTGGTGCCGTAGTTGGATGTTAACATGTGTTAACCATGTTAACATTACATGTGGCCGTGACATAAAACGTTACGCTTTGAATAAAGCGCTATCGACAAAAAGCCAGCAGCATTTTTGTGTAACTAATAATTTATCTTGACAGATTATTTATACAGTTTTCATTTACGTATTTAAGAATGTGTCATATTGGTTTATATATTGTTTACGTGGGTTGAAACTATATTACTTTAAACACGGTTAAGGAGAACTAAACCTAAATAATCAATATTATATTGAAGTCTAAATAATGGTAAAATCTGACAAGTTTAAAAACGCATATTCCATCATTACAAATAATATTTAGTACTGTAATAAATAAGATTAATTAGTGTGGAAATATTTTAAGAAGTATAAATTTATTAATTTATTTGATACTTGAATCAAAGTACCAAAAAGAATCTGTAATTTATGGTTAAAATTTAATTTCCGGAAATTACCTTACAATTAATCAAATTTATGATATTTGTTTATAGTAATTATATAAACACGTATGAAATACATGTTGCCTTTCACCGAGGATAATTCGTAATCATCATAATTTGCATGCAAATGTTGAAATATTCATATCTGTTTTCGAATTAAAACCGCTAATTAGCGTAGCTAATTGCATCGATTAATTACGGGGATGGATGTTCGAATTCTAAACAAATAACAATACTCCGATGGATAATTACCTTCCGTGCTGAGGGCCGACGCTACCGGAATCGTACGCAGAACTGGCAGAAATCGCTGCGTCCTTGATGGCACCAGATTCCATACCTAAAGGTAGTCCACATTGTCCTGAAATAGATAATAAATAAATGTGTAAATAGATGATATTGACTTTGTTCAAACGTAAAATAATTTAGTGGGTTCTTGTAATATTGCGTCTGAAATAATTATTGCTATAAATAAATATAAAGAAAATCAGGAAAATAATAATAAAATAAATAATGCTTTATTTCATATTTTCATATTGAAAAGTATCTCATTTTCATTTATAGTAGTAATTTTCTGTTTGTGTTATGTTGGCTAGAAATTTTTATACGATCAGTGATAAAGTAAGTTATATCGAATTATGCTTTCTGGTTCAAAAATGTATCAAAAATTATATAAGTAAACAGTCCAATTATTACAATCATTAAATATATAGGGCTAATATTAATATAATTATTTTTAGATATAATTAACTAATGATTTTTGTTACATCATCGAATTTCTATAAATATAAACCTGAGGATTTCCTTAACAGCCATAACCGAGGCGTAAGATTAAATTAAACGAACATAAGTAGTCATTGACACAGATAACCGTTCTCTGGGATATAGCTTATAATATTCATAAGGTAGACTATTTGCTTAGCGGAGATTTGCGTGTCGATCTCACAGTTAAGTAAGGGTGTGTAATGGTTGATATCAGCAACTAGAGCTATCTCGGTAAAGTGTAAACCAAGAGCGTTAACAGTTTTGCCTGTGTTTAACAGTAGCCCGATAACATCGTTTACTCGCCGAAATGCCCATTGTGTTATACGACTTTTACACAGGGCCGAGTATTAAGAAAAGTATTCGGATCATAAAGATGAGCCTAATTTGAAGATACAGCGCATATAACATCGTATATTTACGTTGGGTTGAGTTTGTGTATGTTTTGCTGAATTATTAAATTATTACCCCGCCCTGGATAAATTTGAACTTGTGAGCCCAGTCAATTACTATCAAGGGATATTCATTTACCGTGTTTGTTAAATTCAATTTGATATATGGAAGAGAATTCCTAACGTTTGCCAGTATATATGAAATACTTTAATTAATTGTATCATAATAAATCCTAATCAAATAAGAAGTAAATGTGAAAAGGACAATGTTAAATAAACACTTTGTGTTATATGTTACAACACTTTTTAATGCGGATATGTAGCAGTGGGTGTTATGAAAACAAAGCAAAGCGTGAATAAATATATTATTCAACGTTAATTCAAAAGTAAAAGCCTCCAGCCTCAACAGCTTTATTTTGTAAATTTTACGTAACATTTATAATTATATTTTATTACCTTACTACATCAAAATAACACAAAATAAATTTAAACACTATATTTTGCTTATAACTTTAGAATAGCATATACGCAAATGGATTCTATTTCTAATAGAACTGCAGGAAATTAAATTATATAATGTATATTATTTTATTAGAATATTTGAATATCTTATTAAACATTTTTAAAAGTACTTTTGCAACTGTTTTATGTATATTTTAATAATAGTACATCAAATTCTTAAATAGAAATATTGATTGTATACATGTATTTCATTAAATCTTGGCTAAATCGAGTACTTATTTACTATGATCAATCACTCGTTGAGGATCGCTTTAATTTTGTGTATTTTAAAAACTCGCCTTCGAAGATCTTCGTAGAAAATGTAATAAAACTGATGTTCAAAATTATTTCCTTAGTTATAAACTTCCTTATTTAACAAAAAATGTATTCCGAATTTTGAATTGAGGTTATTATCATTTGTTTTACTGCATAGTTTTTACTGTACAATCCTCTTGAAATAATTAGTACTGCTCTTCTCAGACATCTACATAATTTTGTAACGTCAGAATTTACTGAAATGAGGTGGGATAACTTATTGTTATTCTACTTGATACCACTCAATTTCCTAGAACATAACAGCAACCATAAACATACAAAACAAAAATCAGAACTACGGAATAATCTTCTGCACAGTGTACAGTAGTTTTCAGATTGACAAAAATATTTGGAAGTAACAAAGTCAATTTTCAATCGACTAAATTTTTCCTTCCTCAAAATAGGTATTTATTCATCCACATCTCCTTATTAACAATCATCAAACTTTATAGAAATACAACGTATAAAATTTTAAACTTAAATATTTTAATCACATTCGTAAATTTTCGTAATTAAAATACGATAACACTTTCAAATATTTATTTTGCTATTCGCGACAATTATTTCGACACAATGTGTCTTCTTCAAGCGAAGAAATGAAGCAAAATAAATATTTGAAAGTGTTATCGTATTTCATTTAAGAAATTTTACCAAAGTGATTAGAATATGAACATTCAACAACTAACAGCCTCAACTATTCAGTTATAAATATTTTAAATAAATTCCACGTTCAATTTTAAATCTTCTAACCTTAACCAATAAATCGAATGAACAGATTTTCATTATCAATACATGTAATTATTAAATGTTGTAAAAGCTATTTACATAGTAATATTTTAGGTGTAAAGTGGAACATTCGATAAAAATAATCCAGTGATTTAATTTACGTCACTCAAATGAAACGTACATAATGAACTTTCCATAATTTTAAATAAATCTTTTAGACGGCCGCTGAAAGGTACTAATTAGAGCACCTTTTATATATAATCCAATTCATTATTGACTCAAATCCAATTCATGCCAATCTCGAATATAATTGTTCTTTTCAACGTGAAAATCCATTCAGCCCTCCGGCACCACGAATAAAAAAAAAGTGAATTTAACATTTTATAAAGCTAAATCCCTTAAAACTTGATGCATGTATTTTTTATTATTAAAAAAATACAGAAACGGCTAAATATCCACGCAATAGTCCATACGTACATGGAATATACTTTATAATCAATTCCTTATTCAGCGCGGAATGCTTTTGTGCATGATAAGTATGTAACTTCAAAAGCTTTCTCTTGCCGGTTTTGCTCTCTTTTTTTTTTCGAGTTACCGTCCAGGTTTTTTAGGACGGCTTTGTGTGAAGTTCAAACATTTTAACTGTTTCACTGCCTCTCGTACGTAACAAACGAATAAAACAAATATCAGAGTTTCGGTGCGGTTTGCTCTTTTATTATTTAGTATACTGCGAAACGTGTTATACGGGGTGTTTAATTATTTATATGTGTGGGGGTACCAGTTTTTAATCAAAAAAATTTATTTACATACAAAATATTACTTCAGAAATAATTATGTAACAAAATCTATTTCATACTGAAATATAAACTTTATAAGAGCCTATTTGAACAAAGAGAACACTCATTATATCTTTTTCTTTAAGAAGTTTCAATTAAACTTGTATAAATTCATAGCATTTCTCCAAACGTAAACTTATGTGTTTATTTTATGCTTACGTACTTATATCACTTATAAATGTTACATTTTACACTCTAAAATTAGTTTTGGGTTTATATTAATGATTATTTTTACAAGTAAACTAGTATATTAATTTGTTTAACATTTAAATTCTTTAAAAATTTAGGGGAAATGTATTAATTAATCCTTATAATTTATTATTTGAATTTTTTAAACATGGTATTAAACTCACAATTACATATACTTGTGTAGATTTGTAAATCTAATTTTGTAATCACTCTAACTACAACTTAATATTAATATAATAACACCCTACTATATTCCTGAAGATTAAGCTAGAATTACCAAGGGATGGGGAGTGCACTTTGTACACAGCAACTTCTGCCACAATCAGTAACTTACAATTAGTTTACAGCAGCGGCATAACTCACGAGGTCCAATTTTCAAAATGAATAACCCACGACTCTCCTCTCCCTTTACATGTCCGGAATACTTAAGAAATTTGGACCTGTCTTTATTTGATAAAAAAATACTCCGATTGGGCGTTAAGACATGCCAACTCGATGCGACAACTTACTAGTTCTTTAACGAAGCCAGTCTTGCCCAAAAAAACTAAGTAACCGACAGAAAGTAGATATTTATAATGAAAAATATGATAAAATGAATTTATTATAACATGCGTATAGAATTTATTTTTATTACACATTTGACAGCGGGAAATTTTAAACGACAAATTTTAATTAATTTCTAGCATCTGTAAGCTATAAAGGGCATAATAATTATTTAAATCATGTTTTACCTCCAGAAAAAAAAATATATTTTGAGTATATTCACTGTTACAAATATTAATACGGCAAAGAAATGATGCGTACGAAGATACGCAAGGAATAAAATAAATCCACATTAAAAAATTCTGAACTATTATGGAAATCTTCTGTAATTGAAACTATTTATTTTAATCAAATCTACACAAGATATACGTAATCATGTAACGATTCGTACCATGTTATTTAAAATTCTCAATAAAAAGATGCTTTTAAATATTTTGGTTGCTATTCCATCACCATGCTGATTCCATAGGATTCGGTTTTTGTGGTATTTAATTTCAAGTCATTAACCAATAACAAAAAATTTGCTCTCTTGCACTAGCTAATAATGCAGTATTTAAATCATTGGATGCAGATAATAATGTAGTATCATCCACAAATTGAACACAAAATCGTTAATAAATTAGGAATAGTAATGATCCAAGCGTCGACCCTTGTAGTACACCATAATCTATTGTTCTTCGATGTTTCACCATTAAAAGACTCTGACTGTCTTCCACCGATAAGATATGACATAATAAGCCGACAACTGCTTGGATCCAAATAAAAAAAAAATAAAAGCAAATGACGAGGCACGCAATTGAAAGTTTTAGATAAGTCAATAAATGATAAAAGCATAATTTACCTGTATAAAGCCGTCAATGACCTTATTCACCAGATCTGCTACAGCCATAACTGTGGATTTGCCATGTCTAAACCCATATTGGTTTTTGCAAATTATGCAATTCTTCTCAAAAAATGATGTAATCTGATCATGTAGAGTTTTTAATATGAAAAATTAGGAATAGTTAAATAGGTCGACAATCATTTAATTCATTTATACCTCCTTTTTTTAAATATTGGAATAACATTTGCTATTTTAAGAGCACGGGAAAACATCAACTATATATGACATCATTAATTGGTTTCGTTAGCGGTACCGTTAAAATATCAATAGCACTTTTAATAATAGAAGAGAGACCATATATATCCGTGTTAGAGCTATGTTTTATGCTTTGTTCATTACACAAGAAACAGAAGCAAATTTATAAAATAGTATATTACTCGGAAAAGAATTACTAACTAATATCACATTATTATTTCCTTTACTATACCCGTAAAAAATCCATTAAAATCACTAACCGAATAATCAGAAGTGGTTATGTTACGTAGCTTATTGCTCTACTTTTTACACAGACCAACAAAAAGTTTGTGATTTGGATTTGTTCATTTTTCTGAAGTTTTGTTGGCCAAACTAATAGAGAATCAACATTTTTTGTGTTTGGTCTACGCACTCGTTGTTTAGTGAGCCTTTTGCAGTTAAATTCACTTTTGAAACACCCCTACTATTCGTATTTTAAAGTAAAGATTGGTGATCAAGACAAACATTGGGCACCATATGTTGTATGTATGATATGTGAAGAGGGTTTAAGGCATTGGAGTAATGGAACAAGGAAATCCCTACCCCTTGGAATACCAATAATTTGACGAGAGCCAACAAATCACCATGATGACTGTTATTTCTGTATGTGCAATGTATGTGGATATAACACAAAAAATTTAAAAAAACAGCATTTATCCGAACCTCAAGTCTGCAATTATGCCAGTGCCATATGGTCCAGACATGACAATACCTGAGAAACCAACAAATTTAGATCTTACAAGCAATTCGGAACCTGAAGTTTACGAAAACAACTTTAGCAATATCGATCGTTTCTAAGCAATCGCAGTTATTTTCCAACTTGACGACTTAGACTAGACTTAGCTCTTCCGAAGGATATTTCCGAAATTTTTTCATCCAGACTTCAAAGTAAAAATTTACTTGCAGAAGACGATAAAATCTCGTATTTTAGGAAACGCGATTCTGAATATTCAGACGAAAGAAGAATGAAGAAGAAAGTTGTTGTCTAGTTTATTGCACCTACATTTCCAGTCTGATAAACAAACTTGGGGGCACATATAATCCCGATGATTAGAGGCTTTTCATTGATTCTTCCAAAAGAAGCAACAACGCTGTTCTCTTGCTCATTGGACATGTTTTTCCTCGGTACCGGTGAAAATGATGGAAAGCTACGAAAGTCTTAAAGTACTGTTTGAAAAAATCAAATACAATGATTATAGTTGGAAAACTAAGATTTTCTACCCATGTTTTTGTGTGAGTAGGTCAGTCATAGTAGACATCAACATTAGAAGAACAAATGTTCTACACGAAAGTCTTGTTGATCCACAAAAAATGTTGTTACCTCCACTGCATTTTAACTAGCATTAATTAAACAATACGTTAAAACTTTAAATAAAGATGGAGACTGTTTCAAATACCTTTGTGAAAATTTCCCGCTATCTTAGATGCAAAATTAAAGGAAGGAATTTGTGTCGGTCTTCAAATGAGGAGATTAATGAAAGATCAAGAATTTGTTAATACCATGACCGAAACTGAGATAGATGTATGGATTTCATTTGTTAATGTTGTTGAAGGTTTTTTGGGAAACAACAAGGATCCTAACTGCAAGGCAACTGTGAAAAACATGCTGCAGAAATTTATGGAATTGAGATGTGCATAAAAGTTCACTTTTTACACTCGCATCTTGATTACTTCCCCGAAAATCTTGGTAATGTGAGTGAGGAGCAAGGTGAGGTTCCTCCAAGACATGAAAGAAATGGAACTGTGGAATATTTAAATGTTGGCTGATTACTGTTGTTCAATGAAACGGGACAATCTGGTCCTGAAATACAGGAGAAAATTAACTAGTTTTTCATCCAAGAGGGAAAAATCTTCTCGAAAGAAACGAAATTAAAGATTGTTTAAGATGTTTTCAATTTAGTTTACTATTTGTAATTTGTTTTTGTCTCTGTATCAATAAAATTATCGTTTATTTTGACCAAATATTTTATTAATTTTATTTGAATATTGATATAGAATCTTACGTAACAATCAGATTTTAATTCAGCAGATCAAAATCATACAAAATCAGATATCAGATCAAAATCAACTTTCAAAAAGTCAAAATTTGTTGGCCTGTGTTATTATTGAGAGACCAGATAGATTTCGGTAGATCGGCAGATCTATCATATAATTATTATTGGTCATGCGCATTCTATTAATAATAGCTGTTTTATTACTTATGCGAGCTGTTTTTTAAGCTTCAGAAATACGGGATGTTTCAAATGTAAATATGCTTCATCTAATTGCAAATTTTTTCTTTGCAGGTTTTGATAACCTCTGAAAATGCTATTTTAAAATAATATAATAAAATATTCAGAAAATCAAACCAGTTTATGTTTATATTATGAGACAGAAATTTCAATTTTTAGACGAGAGCCGTTGGTAAAAAATAAATTTTCTGCTTTGAGCAATTGATGGTACTAATTTGGTTGAAACATTTGCTTCCGTTTCAATGTCATAACAATATCATCATAGTCAGAAAATGAATTATGTATTTATTTTACTTCTGCATAGTCGCCTTTATTATTAAAAAGTATATTATCTAAACACGAACTATATCTTGCTTGAACATTAACTATAGGGTAACAAATCAAAAGTATTCACAAAATATAGAAACTGAGAAACTTTCAAATCATTCTCAATAAAATTAACATTAAAATATCCAGTTAATAAAACAGTGAAATTTACAAAATCAAACTGTGTAAATATCTTAAATAAACATAGACCTCTCAAAGAACAAAATAACAATTGTACTTTAACATGTCATGAACTAAATATTTTTTGTAAATAATGCTACCCCTTTACCTGATGTAAATGATAGTAAATATATCTTAGATTTTGAAGTATCATGGATCATCTGCTTCCATTCAGTCTTAAACAAGTTTCAGAAGTCAAATTTAGGGAAATTATAAATAAATTGAAACCTAAAAAAGGGTCAGATATTTACGGTCTTACAGTTGACATATTAAAATGTGTACAACACCATTTACTACATCCAATTACAAAACTTATTAATGATTGTTTAGAGGTAGGGCTATTCCCTGATGCTTTAAAAATAGCTAAAGTAATCCCAGTTTACAAAAAGGAGGATATAAATGATAAAAAAATTATAGGTCAATCTCTCTACTACCGCTAATATCAAAGATTTTTGAAACAGTTTTAAAAATACAAATAAAATGCATGAATCAACTATTCAGCTCAAACCAATTTGGTTTCCGATCGAACAGGTCTACTATTGATGCTCTAGTGCAGCGCTCTGTGATATTATATGTGATAGTTTTGAAAATAAGAAATCGTGTATGGCATCATTCCTCGACTTAAGTAAGGCATTAGACAGTGTCCCGCATAATATACTAATAAGTAAATTAAGAAAATATAATTTTGATGCAAGGCAATTGTGAAAAACATGCTGCAGAAATTTATGGAATTGAGATGTGCATAAAAGTTCACTATTTACACTCGCATCTTGATTACTTCCCCGAAAATCTTGGTAATGTGAGTGAGGAGCAAGGTGGGAGGTTCCTCCAAGACATGAAAGAAATGGAACTGTGGAATATTTAAATGTTGGCTGATTACTCCTGTTCAATGAAACGGGACAATCTGGTCTTGGAATACAGGAGAAAATCCATTAACTGGTTTTTCATCCAAGAGGGAAAAAATACAACTAGTATCAAAATGATTAGTTTATATTTGAAAAATAGAAACATATGGTATTTTTAAATGGCAACAGACCAGATATTCTCCCTGTGAATGCTGGGGTACCTCAAGGGTCTATATTAGGACCTGTGATATTTATTATCTACATTAATAACCTACCAGCTAGAGTTGATGAGTCTACTGTATTTATTTATGCAGATGATACTACAGTTATAAATATTGCTCCCCAATATGTAAACGTGAAGGAAATAAACAGGGTACAAGTTGAAAAAGTATATGAATGGTGTGAACAAAATAGACTTGTGCTTAATGACTCAAAAATAGAACAAATACAATTCTCTGTCAAAAGATCGAATCAACCCTGTGAGAAAATATATTTCTTGGAAGTTTATGTAGATAGTCAGCTAAATTTCGAACTCCACACCGAATCTCTATGATCAAAAATACCATTGTAATGATGTTGTAGCAAAAATTACGTATTTTGCACTTATGGAAACACGTATTCATTAAGGCATCTTGGTATGGGGCCACTCAACCTGTCGAAATAGAGTCTTCGCTTTACAAAGACGCGCGTTAAGAATAATAGCACACATTGGTTACCAAACTGATTGTAAGGAAGCCTTCACATATTTAGGTATACTTACAGTTCCATCAATGTATATATTAGAATGTGTTTGTTATCTAAAAAAAACTTAACAAACTACAGCGTATTAAATCATTCATACAATACCCGTGGAAAAAATGATATCTGTTTTAACCAATTGAGACTAAATAGGACACAGACGGGTACTCAATATTATGCAATTATTTTTTTAAATAAATTACTATAAAGAATCAAAGACATACTCTAATAAATTTTAGAAATAAAGTAAAACAATTCCTAATTGAGAAAGCTTTTTATTCATTGGAAGAATTCTTAGAGGCTGAAATACATTTCAAGGAATGATGGCATAATTTTGTTTTGACTTTTGAAGCAGAATAATTTATGAATATGTATGTATGTGTTGTGTATGTGTATATGTATAAGTAGATTTTAAATTGTTCTTACTAAAATAATATTTATTTATCTCATTCGGTCCATGCAATAACAGTATTTGGAAATATTTATAGTTATTTTTTGCGCAACCTCTCAATACTATACTATACCATTGTATTTACTATGTACTGACTAGCATATACTTTTTTGTTATAACACGCAATAAACTGTATTATTATTATTATTATCATGAATCACATTAAATTTCCAGACGGGCTTCTCTATACGCTTATAGTAATAATATTGAAGTCTGTTAAATAAATTCCACAAAATTTGCAGTCTTTTTCGACTAAAGGATTATTAATTTGCAAAGATTCATAATTAAGAATGTTTTTTACCAGTATCATTACTCCACCATGATTGTTGATTTTTCTGCAGTAAAGTGTGGTAATATCAAAAACATCAACACTTATCACAATCATTTCACAAAGTTTTAACCAATATTCTTGAATTCACCAAACACTAAATTTGTTGTCTTCAATAGGACATTTGAATTCATCATTGTTTTCCAAATGGATTGAACATTTTATTGTTGAACTCCCAGTTTAATTAAATTATTATCACAGGTATCTTTTATACAGTCGCCTTTTTTGACTGAAGATGGCGAAAAACCCCATTTGCACGTGGTCTTTTGTTAGGTTAAGTTAGGAACATTCTTTTTATTCTCATGTTCTGCCGGAACAAAATCTTAAAAGAGGTGGATTCTTTGGGACGTTTAGCTATAAGTTTTGCATTTTGCATCTTTAATTCTACTATTATTCATTAATTTTAGAATATTTTGAACCTTTGTATCGGATGCACAATAAAACACATGTTAGTGTAGGATTTAAGTAGCCCGCATTTGTAGATGTGCCAGACACAAGTTTAATTTTCTGCTTATCCATTCGTCTGCGATTGATTTCATTTTTATCATTTAGATCCAAAATCGAGCACATTATGAAGAATGGCCTTTTTGCGTAAAAATGTAAGGAAAATAATATGGTGATCACATCACCATGTTTTATGTTTCTTTACATTTTACAACTTTTAACTAAAATCCTGGCTTATGATTTACTTATTAAACGGTGGGATAGAGGCCACACACTTTAAATACTAATCGTTGATGATTTTTCCACAAAAAAACAATAAAACTTTGTATGTAATCAAAATAAAACATAATTCAAATTTAAATTTAAATTTAAATAGAAATGCTCTTCTGTAGCTAATCTTATCTAATTTAGATTTAAAGTCTGCCCACCTGTCATGCATAAAACTTTTATTAATTTACTCACTCAAAAAATTCACCTTTTGAATTTCCTTTTTATTCAAAAACTTTTGTAATTAATTTTACTCCAAACCGCGAGACGATCAGTAATAGAAATTTATATGTATATGTAGGATGGTGGCCTCTATCTCATCCTCCAATCAGTAAAACATCATCAAAAATTAATTGAAAAATTTGTATGAACTAATCTGTAAAAATTGCATTTATTTTGTGTTTATTTATATTTTACAACTTTTAATGAATATCCTCTCTTATGTTTTGCTGATTGGGGGGTGGAATAGAGGCCACCCACCCACCCTACATATTCATGATAACTTTAAATACTATTTGTAAAATAATAAAACCTTGTATGTAATAAAAAATAAAGCATAAACTCAATTTAATTTTAAATATCTATTATCTTTTATAGCTATTTTTTTATAGAATAGGTTTATTTATTGCAAAAAAAGAAAATACAAATACATACTTAATTAATATTAGGTACAATTTAATGTTTTTTTTGCTCCTTCTTGTTTTCTTCCCCCTGTCTTCACCTTGGGATTTGCAGGCTTTGTTCCCATTCCAATGCTAATGGTATCGTGAGATCTCTTGGTTTTTTTCTATTCTTTTTTTCTGTTAATTATATTTTGTTGTTTAATATTAGGTTCTTAATTTTTAATTTAAAGGTAGTGTATTTTAAAGTTTTTACGTGGTTTTGCAATTTATTATACTATGTTATAGCTTTGGTTGTTAAGGCTGCAGAGTATTTGGTTGTTTTATATTTTTCTGTTCTCAGTTTCAGTAATTTTCTTCTTGTTGAGTATTCATGAATTTCCTTATTTGTTTGTAATGCTATGTTGCTCTTTATAAGGTTATTTTTGATTTTGTAGAACATTAATATGTTATTTAGTGATCTATTTATAGCTTATTCATATTTTTTTGTTATATTTCCCCAGATGTTAATCAGGTAGTTGTTTTTTGAAGTAAATAGTGCATGGTATATCTGTCTTCTTGTTGAATCGCTAATGTAGTTTTTAATTTTATTTATTGCTGCTTTTGTTTTTGCATTTTTGTGTACTAGTCGAATTATGTGTTCATTCCATTTCAGGTTTTCTTGTATCTTTAAGCCTAGCTACTCTACTTCCTTTATTCTTTTAACTGGTGTATTGTTGATTATTATTTGGAGTTCTATCGGTCGTTGTTTATGGCTGAATATCATGTATTCTGTTTTTGTTTCGTTGATTGTTAATAGGTTGTTGTAGTACCATTTTTACAGTAATTTTATATCTGCGATTATGTATTGTTGTATGTCATCATAGTTGTTTCCAGTGTATATTAGGCATGTATCGTCGGCATATATGTACGGTTTTCCCTTCAGGTCAAGCTCTAACAGATCGTTCGTAGTTCGCAGTTTTTCTATAAGTTTTGGTTTAGATATTGTGTCGAAAGCTTTTTTCATGTCGATATATATATTCCTACAACTGCTTGTTTTTTATCTAGGTTGGTTTTAATGTGTTCACTGCAGATGTTATTCTTGATTGCTCTTGGAAAGCGTATTGTTGATTATGTATAATGTTGTTTTTGTTAAGGTGCTCTGTGATTTATATTTGTATTGCTTTCTCCAATATTTTGTTGAGTGATGACAAGAGGGAAATTGGTCTGTAGTTTTCTGCGTTGGTTCTGTCTCCTTTATTGTGTATTGGTATTATAATCTAAATAAATTTTTATAATGACAAGTAACAACATTTTTAAATGAGTAGATAAAATATGCATTGAACAAAAAGTATAAAAAAATCTGGCGTCTGGCTATTATAGTGCAGTGATTGTATACTTTTGACAAACAGACCGAAGTATCTGGGATAAAATATGGGAACTTGAGAAATATTTCATTCAAGAAAAACAACGTTATCTGATGCCAATCATCTCTGCCAAAGAAAATACCCATTAGAAGAAAATTGTTCTAATTGCAATAACTTGGAATTATAAAATCTAACAAACTTAATTGCCATATACGTATTAGTACTTAAGTATAAATGTTGAAAGAATACATCATTTATTTACTTAATTCAGTATTTTATGATTGAATTCACAAAATAGTGCATCAATAGTACAATTATGTGTACAAAATAAAATCAGAAGTATAAACATTATTGCCTCATTAATATTATAAATATAAGTAAGTAATTAAGCAATTAATGCTGTTTTGACAATTCAAAGTGGTCGGAGCAAAGATATTAATTAATAATTAATAATAATTTTTTATTATATTATGTATATAATTGAAACCTTCTTGATTTCTACAATGCTCCACTTGGATGTTTATTTGACTAAGTGTCAATATAAAATTACGTATATTATTCCTGCTAATGCATAATCAAGAATATTTAACTGTAAATTTATATGGCTCAACAAACCATAATGATACTATTAGGTACTTTATTAGACGATAAAATTGAACATATTAATACAAATATTTTTTTAAATCACGAATTTGTTGTAAAGGAGTAATCTGAATACTTATATTCAAGAATGAATGATTTTTTGTCTATTTATTTGAAGAATGCAATCTCAAGTTTAAGTATACTAAAATATATATTTTAATTGAATAACGTTACAATGTTGCATGAAATGTTACATAGTATGCTATCTAAATTGTGATTGTGATTTTATTTATTTAATGACAGTTATTTTTTTTATTGTAACAGGCAGTGCTTAATTGTAATGAACATTTATTTTAACTGCTATATATTGATATTACTGAAATATTGATATTAATGAAAGACAAAAGTGGAGTAATGTTCCGATATATTAATTTTTAATCCTTAGATACTTGGTAAAGTTTAAATAATAAAATATTATCGTACTTTAGTTAAATAAATTATTTACATTTTTTTTTTAAATAAAACTTAAAAACTTAAATTTTCAACCTGAAGAGCATTGCTTTATATATTTTGAATATTTATATGAAAGCTATATACTAAGTGAATATTTGAATTCTTGATTAAAGTCTAGAACCTTAAAATCTATTTAGATGCCGTTATGTATTATTATGAGGGGATCGATAAGGTCAAAGAAATGCGGATACAATTCGAAAATGCTGGGTTATTACGTTCGGTCATTTATAAATCGTTAGGCTTGTGTATAATCAAAGTTGGCAAATGTTACAGATAAAGTACATAATGAACGATCATTACACGAATGACATTTTGAAGCATTCAGTTATTAATGGATCCGCGCGAGTTCGGTTCAGCATGCCTCTGATATTTTCGCATATGCTATAAAAGTGTGACGTAAACATGGGGAACGGGGGGGTGCAGTGGGAGCGGGTAACTTTCTCTTCGGGGTAAAGTTGGCATAAATCAATGGGGATTTTGGGAAACTCTATTCCCCTGAGGAGTAATATGTTCGTTGGAGTGGAAATTTTTGTAATAACCATTGCTTAAATTAATGCCAGATATTTTTTATTAGTATTTGACTGACAGCGTAATTTACTGCTTTAATGAGGTATATTATCGGTCGTAACTTCTAATGTGGTCCGCACAATATATCATGTTGTAACAGTTATTGTGTATACTTATATTTGCATTTATAAAATAACCATGATCGAAAAGCACTTAGTTTGAATAATTAATTGTTATATACTAATTTTAATTTAAAATCATGCTTATTAACACTTTATTGCCTTTTTGTTAAGATTTTAATTGTATATTATGTTTAACTTCAAATAAAGCTTGGTATTAATTGATAAAAATTATTTTGTTAATAATAAATACAATTTATTATTACGTGTATAAAGTAATAGAAAGTAAATTCAAACATACTAATAATATGAGTTTTAAAATATAATTTCTATAAGGTAAACAACTTTCTATTTACAATATGAAACATTTATTTTTGCATATTTTAGCAAAGAGCAACATTTAATGAAATATTTAATTTAATTATTATTTAATAAATACAAGATTGTGGAGGCTGTTATTTCGTTATATATATTGTTTGAATAAATTCAATTATTCCAGTTATTCGTTTTATTGAAATTATTAATTAATATATTAAGCTTTTTTGTAAGTATACATTAGGAGATAAAATTTATTTTATTATTACTTTAGTATAAATTTATTAAATTTTTTTCTAAGAAAATATAAAATTAAAGCCATGTATGCATGTAAAAACCTTAAAAGATAAATAAATTTTGCAGAAAACAATACGTATATTTAAAATGATTAACTTAACACTTGTCGTCAGGTTTTCTGTAACTCTATTTTATATCAAAAGCAGCTATTGCAATAGTAATAAATATAATGTTTGTTAATAAACAATATATTGAGACATTAAATAAACTTCCCGGCGCATCCACCAAACGTTACAACTGGTGGTAATTTTTTAACTTTAATTTTTTTGTAATTTTACTTCTTATTAACACTTTGCCTTCCGGCGACATCACATTGGTGTAGTGCCCAAAATATCCACCGGCCGGCTACATCACAGTGATGTACTGTAGTACCATTTGCATTTTGTTGATGATCTGTTGTGTTTAATAAGTTTAAGAATAAGTTACACACATCAGGAAGTTTTTTCTTTTTTTATGTATGTATATCCAAAAAAATGGAAGTAAAACAGAAATAAGCGAAGTAATCTGAAATAGTGCTGCCGGCGCCAAGCGAAGAAATTTTTACGAGACGTGCGGACGGCAAAGTGTTAATAATACATTTTTCAGCATATAAAAAATAATTTTAGCTCCATTAATCACATTAATGTTATATATAACTAAAGTACCATGCATAAGAAAATAAATAAAAACAGATACTGTAACAAATGCTAAAATTAAAAAATATTACTAAAATATTATTAAGTTAATATTACATATATTTTTATTGTCTAATCAAATACAGTTTAGAATTGTAAATATATCTTTTATATAAACGTTTATATTAGGTTTTCAAATAGGTAAGAGTTGATTATGAGAACGTGATTAATGACTATATACTTGATGATATTCGTCCGGATATAAGGTCAATTTTCTTGCAAATAGGTGGCATTTTTTATGCGGAAGAAAGCGAGCGAGGGATGAGCCGTTAGGCCACTCTTGAATATGTTGGGACTAATAGAATCCCCCATGTTTCATCGGGATAAATTGCTTCTAGGTATATGAACGTTGCATGTATACTATGTCTAAATAATTTTCATAAAGGAAAGTTAACACATATTTGGAAATTTTAGAGACAGACAAAAAGGTGTTATAAACATATTAACATAATTTAGTAGTATTCTGATAAACTAGTGTTCTAAAGACTTTATTTATCTTATTAGGTTTTGTTTATTATTAAATTATAGCTAATTAAAACTAATTATATCAATTATTAAATAAAAACACGACTGTTTAGAGTTTTGCTTTATTTGTAGATACACAACTACAATAGTTTCACCACACTGTGGCTTCATCAGGCAGATGAGTGAATCCAATATTATTGATATCATTATATTCTACCACATAGAAATATAATCACCGACACTATATTAAGGAAAGATCTGCAAAAATTATTATTGTAATCTTTGCTTAGTTTTAAGTGGTCAGAATAATACCAATCAAAAGTATAAATTAATATATCTTCTACAATATTTAGTTTATCTTTCGACATAAAATAGACTAGAGTAGCCAATTATTTTTGAATTAAATATTTCGAGTATAAAGTAAAAATAATATCATATCAACTAACTATAACAGTATTTTTTCTCACCCAATGTATGTTTATCTAACTGATAATTTAATAACTGTTAGATCAGATATCATTTGCCATTTCTGTAAAGGTGTATATGGTTTTAATTATTTAATTCAAATTTTGCGTCATTAAAAAAAATTATAAATTATGTAAGTTGTACTTAGTTTTATTATGTTGAATTTAATTATATTACAATTTGTCTTGAATAAGCACTATTTATTTTTATCGTCATATATTTTGTTTACATTTTACTCTTTGATTATAAAAATGGTATATTCGTTTAAGGTATTATTATTTAAAAAAAAATGGCGCCTATGACGAAAGTAGTTGACGACGAAAATAATGCTAAAAAGCAAAAATGTATGAAGTGTAAAAGAGAAAAAGTAGTGGATGCTAAACAGTGTAGTGAGTGCTCCAATTACTACCATAAATCCTGCTTAGATTTACATATATGTACTGGGCAAAATAAAGAAAGTGGTTGTGAAGTGAACATAACCTCCGCGGGTGACGACGATGAGATTGTGGAGGTAAATACCTTACTAAAGCAAAAAATAGAATATTTAATAAATAACATAAAACTATTAGAAGAAATGAATCAGTCATTAAAACTAAATAATGAATCGCTGATCATTACAAATAGATATTTGACCTCAAACTAACATTTAAAATTCACTCCCAAAACCTCAAAGCAAATGTCAAGAAGAGAGCTCGGCATTTCAGAAGTCTCACGTACAAAAATCAGGGTATAACAACAAAAACAGCTGTTAATATGTACAAAATGATCTGCCGACCTCTTCTTGAATATGCTGCTATCCTTTTCCATAAGCCTTGTCCTTCTGTCCTTAAAAATATCCAGGTATCGGAACGATCAGCCCTTCGTACACTAACAAAAATTAGACACCCACTCAATCCCATACACAATCCATCAAATACCCTCCTATACCATTTAACTAATCTAACTCCCATTGATGAACGTCTTTCATTCCTCGCCCAAAAATTTGCTACCAATCCACATAACCTAGAGATCCTTAACCTTATGTGTATCCCCCGCAATCCCCTAACACCACCTCCATATAAACACCCCGAAATCACCATCTATCAATGCATCACCTCACTTCTCAATGACATTAGCGATCATGACGTTTGAAGAACAACAGACAGTTAACACAACATGACATTAGCAATCATGACGTTTGTATGACAGATAATTACAGGCTGAAAGACCGCGGGTCGATAGCCGTTGGACAGAAAACTAGAAGCTAGTGTCTCACATTAGAATTAATTTAATTTAATTTATTACAACTATTGTACTTTTTTTCTGTAGATAAAGATGTTTAGTAGTAATAGATATTTGTTGGATAAGTTAAATAAACATCAACATAATGCAGAAATCTGTAAATCCTGTAAAACGGTAGAAAAGTCATTCCAAATAATTCTGAAAAAGAACGCGAGATGGACAACATTAATTCTCTCACACAAAAATCAAAAAACCGTGTGAATAAACAGCAACCAAATAATCAACAAAAACTTCAGGAGATTCCGAATATCACTAAAAACAAGAAACAATTAAATGCTGCGCCGTCAATTCAAGAACCGAAAAAAACCCCGAATCGAGTGAGGAGTGGAAAACAGTGCAAAACAAAAGAAAGCGAACAAACAAAGTGATAATAGGAACGGGAAATACTAGCGATAAAATAATAGTGTCCCCGCGACTAGCATATTATTTTATAGGACGTGCGAGCCCATCCACAACAGCATCTGATGTAGAATATTATATACGGAATGCAGTATGCTTAAAAGGGCACTTAAGTGTGTCCAGATTGGAAATTAAGAATGAAAGGGAATCCGCCTTCAAAATAGAATTTGAAAAACTATACGAAGAAGTGTTTACAGATGCACACAAGTGGTCAGCAAATATTAAAATTCAAAAATATTCTTTTTTGCAGAGCGCAAAAAAACTCAAAACCCAAAACAATAATGCATGCTAGTGGCGAAGAAATAATTTCGCTAATACACCTTAATGTGAGATCGATAAATAATAAATTACTACAAATCAATGATATGCTAGAAAATCATAAAGAATATTGGATATTAGCGGTAACCGATAGCCTTATAAAACAGACACACATAGATGATTACAATTTGGTGACATCGTATTCCAGGCCAACTACTAAGAATAGGTCAACAGCTTATGGAGGAGTTGCTCTCTTTGCGCGTCAGGATTTCTTGTGTAGAGAAAAATTGGATATACGGGAGATGGCAGTAAATGGAACATTTGAGTGTGCAGCGGTGGAATGGTTCGCTCAAGAGAAATCGAAGATCGTGTGTGTTGTAGTATACCGCCCACCTGATCAATCAAAAACTAATGATTTTTTTAGTAAATTTGAAATTCTATTAGGAAAGTTATTATCTGAAGGGGTAAATTATTATATCGCAGGAGATTTTAATATTGATTTCAACTGTAAAACATCGAAAGCGTTAGAATTTAAAAATTTAATTCAGTCTTTTGGCGCAATGGCAGCAATTAATTGTGCCACACGAATAACGCAGCGCACTGAAACAGAAATTGACAACATTATCACTAATATAAGTGAATATTGGACCTGTGTGTTTGAATCACACATGTCCGATCATTTTGCTCAAAAAATATCGTGGGTAGAAGATGTAAATAAAATAAGAGTTGATGATGGGAAAATGCGGAAATGGACGTCCAGCAATAAAAATAAATTTGTTCAATTCTTAAATACGTATCCATACTGGGATCAGATAAGAACATCTAACATTGACCAAGCTTGGCAAAATTTTATGGAAATAATCAATGCGGCATTAAATACTTCTTGTCCGATAGTTAGTAACTCCTACAAACATAAACATCAATATCAAATCTCAAAATTTTGCAACAATTCAGAGGTTATTTATAAAAGAAAATCTTAGACTGCCTTTCTATAACTAAACATCATAATGGTAGGGATAAAATGTTGTACTGTAAAGTTAAGAAAGAGTACGACAACCTTCTGAGGGAAAATAAAAGAAACAAAATTACAGAACGGATCCTAAGCAGTGACAATAAAATTAAAACCACTTGGGCCATTATTAATAACTTACTGGGAAACAAAAATGCCAATCTGATAAGCTGGAAATTTTAAAAGGTAAAGAAAATGATTTAAATAAATATTTTAATAATATAGTCACAGCAGAAGTAAAAAAAATACCGCAGTGCTCTTAAAGTGTACTCTAGAAAGACACACAAAATCATTTTTCTTAAAACCTGTTTTCACCACAGAAGTTTTTAATATTATTCTTGCATTAAAAAATAAGAAATAATCGGGATATGATGAAATAATAACTGAGGCGGTTAAGTTAGCCGTAAATGAACTTATTGAACCGCTGTCATACTTAATTAATCTTAATTTCAGTAATTACAGACCAGTTACTTTATTATCCGTTTTTTCAAAGATATTAGAAAAAATTATAGCAGTACGATTAATTCACTATTTTAAAATAAACAATTTGTTAGATGAAGCACAAAATGGGTTTCTCGCAAATAAATAAACTAACACAGCAATTTTTGATTACTGAAATGAGGTCACGAACGCTTTGGAGAAATCAGATCTGTCTTTAGGAATATTTCTTGATCTCTCCAAGGCTTTTGATGCTATGAGTCATGAAATACTTTTAGAAAAAATGGAATATTATTGTATAAGAGGAGTAGGCAATGAATTGTTACAATCATACTTGACAAATAGAGCTCACCGAGTTAAAATTAGTGGAAATTATTCTGATGAACTGATAACTAATATTGGGGTTCCGCAAGGCAGTATACTGGACCCTATACTATTTATCATTTATGTAAATGATTTACCCAAAAACATCAGAGATCAAAAAAGTCTTATAACAACATATGCTGACAACACTAGCCTGCTTATTTTAAGTTCTATTATAATCGACTTAGTCAATAAATCAAATCAAACATTTAAAACTGCACAAAATTGGATGGTACAAAATAAATTATTGTTAAAGCTAAAACTAATCTCATTATGTTCTCAACAAAAAATAAATCAAATAACCTAGATTCATTTTTTTTAAATGACGAATATTTTGAAATACAAAATAAAACAAATTTTCTAGGAATGGTTATTGACACTAAGTTAAATTGGAACTTTCATTGTGAACAATTATCCCAGAAACTAAATACGTGCTGCTATAGTTTGCGAATATTAAAAAAACTAATAAATACTAAAACTTTAATCACAGTTTATAAATCAAATGTTGAATCCCTCATAAGGTATGGAATTATGTATTATGGTAGTTCAATATGGGCCAATCAAATATTCATTGTTCAAAAGAGAGCACTGCGCGTAATACATACCATGTCGTATAAAGACAGCTGTAGAGGTAAATTCAAGGACACAGGCCTACTTACCCTCTACAGCCATTATATTTACGAAGTGCTAACTTTTAATTTTAAGAATAAATACAAATTTGTCACCTGCGAAACTCGCCATCCGTATGATACGCGCAATACTAATCAATACGTATATCCAGCTCATAGACTAACCCTCTACGAAAATTCACCACGATATGCTGCATTGAAGCTTTTTAATAAACTGCCTAAAAGCTTGCAAAACATCTCTGAAGAAAAGGATTTCAAAAAACAATTAAAGGAATATTTAATTTGCAAAGAATTTTACACATTGAATGACTACCTGAGTCAGTGAAAATTCTTTGCACTAGAATTGTAAACTAATACCTCTTTGTAGCATTTCTCTTCTTTTATTTTTTCTTTTGTTAAACTTATATTATACAATATTAATTAATTACGGTATTATTATTTTTTATTTTGTATATATACAGGGTGTCCCGTTAATGCGGGGAAATGGCTGGAAACGGTTAAGCAGGAATTTGGCTTCAAAGTTTAATTTTTTTTAAATTTCTTTTGTTTATAACAATTGAACGCTTTATTTGATTTGAATGAAATTTATTTTTAATAACTACCATAATATAATACACCATTTCAGTTATTATGATTATTATTGGTTAACAAGAAGTATAAAAAACAGTAGTACCACCACTTAAAAACTAAAACATTTTTTTATTGGTGGATCTAATAAAAACTAAAAAAATAGTGCTTGGAAGACCATTTAATTTAAAAACTTTTTCATCTCTTAATAATATTTGATATCTTTTACGGTTTTCTCACAAAAAAATAAAATATATATTTTTTATCTAGTAAAAACAAAATGTAGTTTTTCATCGAATCGAAAATAAATGTTTTTCGTGGCCATCTTTGTATAAAAATGTAAATTATATATAATAATTATTATTTAGTGTCTTTTAACAATTAATTTTTAACTTTATTATAGTTCATAAATATTCATATTTGAATACAGATATCTTGTTTGTATTAGGATTTTGCAAAGAAAATTGTTTGAAAAGTGTTACGTGTTGTTTTGATTTATTTTATTAATTGATATTATTTAATTTTTATTCAACTGAGTAAGTTTATTTACTTATTAATGAGTGCATAATGAGTATACTATATTAATATTTTATTTTTTTGTACAAAAACCGTACAAGATATCAAAAACTTGTAAGAGTCAAAAAAGTTTTTAAATCTAATGCCCTTTTAAATAGATTTTTTTGGATTTTTTTGGATGCACCAATAAAAAAATATTTTAGTTTTCAAGTGGTGGTACTACTGTTTTTTATACTTCCAGTCAATCACTAATGTCCATAATAACTGAAATAATGTATAATATTATGGTACTTATTAATAATAAATTTCATTCAAATCAAATAAAGCGTTCAATTGTTATAAACAAAAGAAATAAAAAAATTTGAAACTTTCAAGCCAAATTCCGGCATAACTGTAAATTTTTGGATATAGATAAGTTGCGTTAAATCATCATATTTTGACCCCAAGAATCTATGGTCCAGCCATTTCCCCGCATTAACGAGACACCCTGTATTTATAATTTTTCATGTTTAGTTATTATATTAGGATTAGTTTTACAAGTCTACTATGTATGACGAGTGTAAGAACTTAATGTTTGTAACACAATAAAATTCTATTCTATTCTATTATGAATTTAATTTAATTCTGCTAGATTTATTAAAGAAAATACTGATATGTTTAAAACTATAGAATATGAAATAAGAGAAAGTTTTGTTAAGAAAAAAGCAAGAAAATTCAGACCAATAATAAAAGATAAAAAATGCTATATTTATATTAATATTATAAAAGGTCTAGGGATTGTCTCAAAATTCTTGGTTGCTACTTTAATTATAAAAGCAAACACGCATGCGATACTAATGCATTTAAGAATATAATAAAGGCAAAATTTGACTAAAATTAACAAAACTAAAACAAAAACATGTTGTCGACATATTTTTATTTTCTTAGGAAAATTTATAGTCGACATATAATTTAAATTTATAATTTCTCAGATAAATAGCATTCGGCATTTTCTATATAAACTTCAAAATTAGAATTTTTGTATATTTGGATATGCGATTATATATTAAAATAAATCATAATAAGTTAATTTAAACTGATTTAATACTTTTGGTGTCAAAATAGTTCAATCGATAATATTTCTATAATATTCCCATAATTATTTATTAAACTATACAATTTCTGAATTTATTACTTAAAAATAAGTAAGGTTTACATTTAGACCTTCGCGGTCACTCATTTGTTTTAATATTAAAATTTCTTATGATGGCTCTGAAGGTAAACACTGCGGTGGATTTCATTTCGTGGTGAATAATGGCCATTTTATATCACGTTTTCTGGAAATTTCTCACTTGATTAGCATCTTTCTTTATTTAGTTCTTGTACCATTGCATTTTATAGGGGTGCATAATATGGTCTAGGCACATTTAAAGTTCTTGTGGCGTCTGAATTGAAACGTTCGGATCGTCACGAACATTATTCACCGAATTTATGATCGTGATCTCTCCGTTTTTGTATTTCCAATATTGTACCTGTCTCTTGAAACGTTTTCACCCATTTTGGAATGAGCTTGGTTCCTCATTTAAGTAAGTGAATATTATATGCGTGGCAGTCGCCAAATTCCCAACACCCAGACTACTCAATAATAATATTATATTTTTGTTTTTGTATAACGGTCACTATAAATTTTTCTATAATTTGTTGGAAGGAATTGCGGGTTAGGGTGGTGAATGATTGAAGGAAATGTCTTAGGCAACTTGGCCATTCAGACACGTCAATTTTATATTTAGAAAAACCCACCGCCCGGAAGGGATTCGAAACCAGGCCCGTGGCCCGCGAGATGGCATCAACCCACTAGGCCTTCGCGCCCCCCTAGAATAAAATCACCGTACATTTTTTACACTAAATTCATTCAAAATTTTACACCTAAATTTCAAATGCTTAAAGTTTATATGACAGAAATACATACATTAAAACCAGTATTGCTTTGATAGCTTTGTTATGCACATTACTTTCTTATAATTTAATACCTATCATGATATTACAAGAAATTCCTCTAATGAAGAGAACAAGTAAGCCGATATGAAGAAAAATATAAATTACCATGGATGTAAAAGATGATACCAGCTTCATAATATGACGGTGCAACAAGGGTTTAAGTGGAAAACGCATTTAACTATGAACTCCGCCCATGCTTCTTTCGCCCAAAATTTTATGTATGTTTTTTGCTCAATTTATTTGTTTTTATATGTAACTTTTAAGAAATACGTTCAAAGAATACCATAAATAAATAAATAAATTAGGCGAGGAAACAGTTGTTTCAGTAAGTGATTCATTTGATAGTCTTAATAAGATTCGTTGCTGTAGAGGAGGAAGCCTCTTTTAACTTACATTTTTTAAGCAATTATTTACTGGCATGTTGATATCCCTTTTTATAAATCTTAATTTTAATAAAAACGTTAAGAAAATAAAAACAGAACAGTCATCATTTTCAGTAAAAGTACAAGGAAAGTATTATGGTGACAATGGTACTTTAAGCATAGCTTTATTCTTAAACATTAAAACTAGAGAATTCTTTTCCTCTATCAGTTATAATAATAATATTGTAAAAACATTGAATTTTTGTGTCCCTATCAACAACAAAAACTGATCGGTTTGATTTTAGATATCAGAGTAGCGTAGTCCAAAACAAAAGCGGCATTTAGCTCTCAAGTTTTTTTATATTTTATAGATTTTTTTCACTTCCTAATAAAACTGCAATTCCCGATTATCATCTGTACTAGGCTGACGAAATTCAAAAATGATCAGAGTAATATTGTTCACAGAGAAACAGTAAACCATTTTAGTATCAGCTATCATTATTTTTATTCTAACCGATTTCGGTTAGACTTTTAAATGCAAAATTGCAATTGGTAACTCAGAAGTGTACAGGAAAAGTATAAATAATGAAAGAAATAATTGAAAGACAATGTTGAATCTTTTAATAGTGTAGACAGAACCTCTAATAATAATAAGAATAGTTTAAGTCACATAACCGTAAATTACATGACTTCTTCCCTGCTTTTTGTCATTACAACAAGTGAGTAGAGCTATTTTTAGACTATATTATGATACACAGTGAGTCATAGGTCTTGTATTATACAGAGAGCAGAGAGCAAGTAATAGTATTTTGACTCTGCTTATATTTTAACAAAACAGATAAAATAAAACTGGTAAGTATGTAGTTTTAACATAATAATAATAATAAGGTGGAAATAATATTTAAAAATCTTTGCCTCGAGAAGAAATTACAAATGTTAATTACTTGATATAGTATAATAATAAAAAACTTCGACGTGCTATATAAAATCATCGACAAGACTTACTTACTAATGAAGTATGTTAACACTACAGCCAGCACACTGCCACGAGAAAGCAATATGTAGTATACTTACCGTATATGTCATCTTCAGACTCTATTCTCTCATTTTGTATGTTGAAAAAGTTTTAGGAAAATAAATGCAAAGAGATGAACACATAACAAGCTTAATCAATAGTTGGGTAAATACATCTTCCTTTAGAAAAAATACTTCAAACAAAATAGGGATTATGTCAAAAACCAACAGAAGAATGTTAATTCATGCAGAAATGATTAAGAAAGAAATAAATAAACTTGCTTATGGTTACATTTATACCAAAACTTACCCTTACGCTAAAATGTTTAATTTTTTACTATACTTTCATATAAAATAAAACGTATAACTTTTAAATGACTACCACTTATGTTAATAATTCTTTGGACAAAATTTAA
Source organism: Ontholestes murinus (assembly GCA_963969525.1). NCBI lineage: Eukaryota > Metazoa > Arthropoda > Insecta > Coleoptera > Staphylinidae > Ontholestes > Ontholestes murinus. The sequence goes on along the minus strand of OZ018390.1, from coordinate 54,690,000 downwards.
ATATTTAGAGATACATTTGAATCATCACATTAATGTTTTAATAGTTTTGGTATTTCAATATTCTATTGCGACCCCGGATCTTGAATTACTCGAAAGTATTTTTTAGTGTTAACAATAGTAAAATTATCGAAGCAAGCAGAAATGTTGAAGAAAAAACTGAAATTAGGGTAACTTTTTTGAAAATTATTATTTAAAAAAAGATTAAAAGTCATGATGACATATAGAGATTATTGTCTAGAATTTCCTATATCAAAGACAAAATGCAGCATATTAGCTGAGTTAATAAAATCAACAATGAATCCAGAAGTAACCAATGGTTGATGCTTGTCTGTGGAAGGAAATAGGGCGAGTGGAAGATCATTGAGAAGCAGTGAACTCCGCCTGTGAATTTTTGTGATGTTTTATGTATATATTTATTTAAATATGTTAGCAGGAATAACAAAGTCAATAAAGAATATATATTTTTTAATTAATTTTCTAATACTACTTTTATATTTTTAAAATAGTTTTTCATAATTCTTGTTTCTTATTGTTTGTACTCATAACCACAGTTTAAGCCTATTACAGCTATGAAGGAATTTCTGTTTAATATAATGCTGTAGACATTGTTTCATTTCATTATAATTATAGATTTTCATGCACAATGGGTGGCAAATATTATCATCATATTTACCATTGTTAATCTCACAATAGATTAAAACACACTATTTTCATTTTTCGACATACTGTATACGCGCCATACATAATGCAGAATCATTATTCCCATTATGTTTTCATAAATAATTTATGCCGCCGCGGAATAAATTTAAATATTATATTTTCGATCGCGACTATGATACTACACCGGCGGCTTTGATTTATATATCGAAATTAGAAACACGCCGTATTATATTACGGTATTCATTTAAAACCAATTAAAACATAACATATATTCCAATTTATGGTTGGGCACACCGAAACAAATTGACTGCGCGGGAATATTTTCCGAATTGAAATTTAATTAAACACTTACATTTTATTACTGCGCCCCGTGAATTTATATTACATTTATATTGGATACATTTTAGGGTTTTATTAATTGGACCAATCACTTCTTAATTATAACGTCTATTACGCACGCACAAATTATGCAATTTGGCGGAGGCTTAAATTAAATTACAAGTAATTTTATATCACATTAATGTATAAAATACTGCAGCTATATTGTTTATAATCACTTAATGAGAATACGTTTTAAAGGAAAATAAGTATATTGGAAATTGTATATAAAATGTTCCATTATTAATAACAAAATTAATTGTATATTAAACTTTAATTAGGTTTGTGTATAGTTTACAGCTATTTGTTTACAACATATATTAAATTTGAAAGCCACTAAAAAAGATGATTACATAACAAATCAAGACTAGCGGTCGATAGCCAATGAAAAAGAAGCGGCATAATTGCTATGCTGCATTATTATTGTAATAATGTTTTTTATCTCTCTATAAAAATGAAAATAAATTTATTTATTCAATCCTTAAATAATAATTTTATTATATAATAATGGTGTGTAAAAAGAATTGAACATTTCAACAATTTCAGTCTATCTCCTGAATGCGGCCATATAATACAAACAGTAGTCAAATTTGGTCTTTAGATCTAACGGCCTAGAACAATTTACTGAGTTCTCTACATGCGAGAACACCACATTGAACAATGTACACAGTAATGTTGGTAAATACTATGCATTTCCGATCTCAACTGTTAAATCTCGTCATATGGCGATTGTAACATTTAATTGTAATTCTGCACGCACAAGTAAACTAATTACGATATATTACTTTTTTAATTGCGATGAGCTATGAAATAATCGTAAAAAATAATTGTAATAATAATATTTCCAATGTTTAAATTTTGCATATAAGTTCTGTTATTATTTAAGTATGACTCGTTCATGTTGATTTTATTTAAACACGTTATAAATGGGGCTGAGTTATAGATTAGAGTTGAATTTGATAAAACTAAGTTCACATTCATCAAAAAATTAGAAAATAGTTTACTAGAAAATAACTATCATATTTATGAAGCAATAAAATTTAAGATTACTAAAATCAGATTAAGTAAAATATATTTAAAATTAAATTTTATATACCACATGCGTATTACATTCAACTAATAATTAATAATAATACATTAACATAATATCCTTGACGGTCCAGAAACGAAATAATTAGTAATGTTTAAATGCAAAATGCTTAATCTGAGTTTGAATATATAATAATGTATATTTTCCATTTACTAGTGTGACTAGATTTCAACATTTCTTATGCTAAAGTATTAGAAGGCTTTTTCATCTCAGTTGATACTATGTGGTTTAAAGTACAATCTTAAGATAATTGTATTTCGAGTAGTCAGACGATAGTATAATATTACCGATAATATCACAACTATGTTAATCGTTTGTGATCATAATACGTGCGTTTAATTTTATAAATAGTGATGAAATAAATATTTGGATCACTAGATAATTATAAATATTAGAGAATTAAACATATTTGTTGAAGATAATATTAACATTTTTTTGACGACATAAAGATTATACAAATTCTACGTTCTAGTTTTTGTCTTAAAACAAATAGTTATTTTGTATAATAATTAAATATATAAGACTATAATTATGAATAAATCAATAAATGTAATCATGACAATAAATATTTCGTTATAAATATTTTCGTCACACTAGAGTGTTATGAAGTAAATAACATATCACTTTTGAGGTACGTTAAGCTACTCATATCTCCATGGCAACGAAAATGTGGGCTGTTATGGGATCTTAACAGCCCGCATTTTTCTTAATGGTCCACTCTCAATCAACAAATTATTAATACAATATTATCAAGTTGAAAACAGTATTCGGCCTTTAGGAAATCAAATACATTTATTTAACTACAAGTACAAAAGTGAAGGACAGTTTAAATATGAGTTTAGTAATCCATGTAAAAAATATAAGTTTTTTTTTTTCGGCTGACAAGCCACTAAATATTTAACATCTCTATAATATTCTTATGAGAGCCTTGTACATCTTTTTGATTAATTTTGTATTTCATATTTCTTCAAAACATCATTTTAATAGATTCTAACTGATAAATATCAACTACTGCATAAGGTGACCATACCAAAGAAGCATATTCTAAATTACTCCTTACTAGTAATACAAAATAAAAGTTTAAAAGAGCATACATTCATCTGCTTCGAAATATGCGATACAAGATCCCATGACCTTACTGCTTTGTCATACCAGGTCTATAAATATAAAACCGGAATTTTTATATAGAAAATACACGTTTATTGTATGAAAATGATCCCATCGCTAGCTATACATTTTTTCCACCTGTCTGACAATTTTTGGATGCCACGCCAAAAACATTTCGTACATTTTCGTAAGAAGTAAAGCGCTGCTCGGCAAGTGCGTGTCACATCGATGCAAATAAGTAGTAATCGGATGAAGCCAAGTCTGATGAGTAAGCCGCATGCGAATGTATTTCCCAACTAAACGCCTCAATCGTTTCCTTGACCAGTTTTGCTGTGTGTGATGGTGCATTATCATGAAGCAAAATCACATTGTGTTGCCTTTTTTGATATTCTCGACGTTTTTCATGCAAACCTTCATTCAAATCGATCATTTATTGTCGGTAGCGTTCAGTATTAACGGTTTCGCCAGGTTTTAGCAGCTCATAATAGATCACACCCTTCTGATCTTACTAAACACAGAGCATTGTCTTCCGTCCATAGCGATTTGGCCTTGCAGTCGATGTCGATGGTTTGCCTGGAGTTACCCATGATCTGTTTCTCTTATGATTCTCAAAATATATCCACTTTTCATCACCATTCACAATGATAGAGAAATAACTTTCTTTTGTACCTGGCGAGCAGCATTTCGCAAGTGTTTTTTTCGGTTTTCCTGCATGTTCAACGGTATTACAAACTATGCTATAATATGAAAATTATCAGAGATGTCAAGAAGGAAATGGCGCCAATGATGTGGTTTGACGGTAACTACATTGACAGCTAGGGACATCTATGGGCAAAATTAGGTTTCATATTTATAGACCTGATATCTGAATATGATTTTTCAAAGATAGGTGGCTATCTACTATCACACCTAAATCCTTTACTGATTGAACATATTTCAAAGGAGAAGAATCAATATAGTAGGACGCGCGACTTTCTCTCTAAAATAAAATGGAAATGCAGTCTTCTCAATTCAGAAATAATAAATTAGCAATACAAATCATTGATAAATATTAAGAATAATAAAATAGGTTTAATGAAATAGGTCCAATTTGTGATCCTTGGGGGACACCTGAATCAACTGTTCTAGTTTCTATCAAAAAATTATTAATCCTAACCCTTTGAGTCTTCCTAACAAGAAAAGTTTTAACCACGGCAAGGTTTTAAGACTGAATCCAAACAAACGCTATTTCTGTAATAAAATTGCGTAATTTACTTTGTTAGACGCCTTTGATAAATTCGAATATATATAGCATCTACTTGATTCTTCTCAAAACCAAAACCTGCATAAGCTGAAACAAATTCTTCTATAATCGAGTGTTCGCTGTGTCCATTTCGTTCTGGCAAAAGTTTGTGTTTTGAGTGGAAGAACATCTCGAAGAAATGAACTCCGCCCGGGTCTCTTCAATTAAAATTTAAGTAATAGTTTTCATAGTAGTATGTATTTGAGATTTTATTTTAGAAGAGAAACAAAGAAAACAATAAATAAATAAATAAATAAGTGGTTAGTTTTGGTGCTAGATTCTTCAAATTTTACATGCAGTTGACGACTGATGTAATAGTTGCAGTGTAAAAATTTGACATTGATCTATCTATTCTAATGCGAGATCGAGCGATGTAAGTAAATTTACACATCTCCGGTGAATTTTAATATATCGAGACGCGTGGAATTTCTACTATTTTTTGCCTCCTGCTTTTTATCATATTTTGTGTTCCGGTGAATGACCGGGATTAATTCATGGAATTTACAGACTATTACTTATTGTAATTAAAACTTTTATTAAGTGACTTTCTTATTACAAATACTAGCAATTTTAAATTTAAGTTAACTATTACGGTCTATTTTATGTTTAAAAAAAAAAAAATTCTCACTAACTTTATCCTTTATCCGTGGCCTACCTGTCTTGTTATAAAAGTCCTCACAATCGGCCCTGTGAGGTGAAAAGGGTGTCCCTGTTCACTTTTTGTTTTATATTTCTCATAATTAAAATATATTAATAACTTAAATTAATAAAATTTCAAAAAATTAAAAAATAGAAAATGTCTTCGTGCTATAAATGCAATAAAAATGTTCATTATCCAATTGACTGTCTTAAATGTAAATGTGTTTTCACCGCAGCTGTTTAAGCTGCTATAAGAAAGAGAATTTGGACAGTTTAAATTACAATTCGAAGAAACATTAAATAATTGTTTAGCATCAAGATTGCAAGAATTTGAACCTGTTCTAACATCGTCTGCGGAGAAAACATATTGTTCTCCTAAGATGGTTAATTCTTATAACAGCCGACAATCTAAAAACGATGATACTAACTCAAACAAGCTGGATAAATCACAAAATGCTAACTATAGTGATGTCATAGTGGCCCCGTCTCGCCCAATATCTCATGATATAACTATACATGACTCACAAAAGGGCATTGAGAAGCGTACCATCATAAACCGCAAAAAAATAAACAAAACAATAGTTTTAATGGACAGTCTGAAGACAGTACACTCAAGGCATCATCAACTTCTGGAAGAAAATGGTTATTCGTATCGAGACTGCAGAAAAATACAACGAAAGAAGATATGATGATATTTCTGAAAAAGGGAACAAACGAAGCTGCAAACTTTATCGTTGAATTGCTAAGGCCAAAATACAAAGAAGCTGATTATTCTTCATTCAAAATTGGAGTACCATCTAATCACTTCAAATCCATCAATGACCCTAAATTCTGGCCAAAGGGCATTTACATAAATAGATTTTATTTTTCTAAATAGCCGTCAAATTTTCTCCGAACCAAGGAATCAACTCCTCACAAGTAAGTTTGCAGGAAATAAATTCACATAAATATACAAGTGAATTATATGATTTATTTATATTTCATCTAAACGTACAAAGTTTAGTTAATAAGCTAAACAAATTATCTGGCTACTTAGTAGATAACACTATGCACATACTTTGCATTTCTGAACATTGGATCAGAGAAGATTTGATGGACTGTCAATATCTAAAGGGTTATAAAATGGCAGCTTACTATTGCAGAACTGACTATTCACATGGAGAAACATGTATATACGTTCTCAACAACTTAAAATACGAAACTTTATCGATTGGTCGATTCTGCAATGATAAAGATGCTGAATTCTGTGCTATTTCTCTGATTGAATTTAAAATAATAATTGTTTGTTTGTACAGATCACCTTTAGGTAATATTGATAACTTCTTCGACAAGTTTTGTAGCCTATTAAATTATATAAATTCAAAATCTGCATTTAATGGAACAACACTTGTTATAGCAGGTGATTTCAATATTCATTTTGATAAAAAGTCAGCCAATCAAGAAAGACTGATAGAAATTATTCATTCGTTTGGACTAAATATTACTGTAAAAGAAAGTACACGAATATCAGAATCATCTGAGAGCTGCATTGATAACATTTTAACTAATACGAACAATTATACCACCGAAGTAGTAAATCCACATATATCAGACCACCTAAAAAAATAGATGAAACAATACCAATACAACCGTCAATTCTAAATGACTATTTTGTAAATGTTGCATCAGATATAATAAAAAATCTTCCGAATGCACATATAAACCAGCCTTTAAAGAAAAATACGTTTTACGATTCTTTTTACCTCTTACCTACTGATCCTAGTGAGATAGTGAATGCGATCAAAAGACTAAAAAATAATAGAACAAGAGATGCATTCGGACTCGATTCAATTATTGTAAAAACTTTATCACATCATGTGGCCGCATGCCTTTCTTCTCTCTTTAATCTATGTTTTCAAAATGGCGTTTTCCCCAAAATATTTAAACTCTCAAAAGTTATTCCAATATTCAAAAAAGGCGACAAATAAGACTGTAATAACTATAGACCGATAGCCATAATCCACATTATTGGAAAAATATTAGAATTGCTTGTAAAAGACAGGTTAATCTCTTACTTAAATAAATTTAAAATTCTATCTGATAGCCAATATGGTTTCAGAAAAAATAAAAATACCGAAATGGCCGTGGACAAATTGATTCAGTTACTCCTAAATAATCTCAATCAGCGTATACACACAACTGTCACTCTTTGTGACTTATCAAAAGCGTAAAAATATTTTTTAGCCCAGACTTACGGAAAACGTCAAGTCACAATATTAACATATTGGGAATCTGACTGGATAATAAATTAAAATGGTGTGACCACATTGATCAGTTATCCATAAAAATTTCAAAATCACTCTTTGTTTTGATAAGATTGGCTCCCTTAATTGCTATATCAACATGCATGAAGGCATACCATGCTTTAATTGTTAGCCATATCTTATATGGCCTAAGACTATGGGGAAATTCTACAGCGGCAAAACGTATATTTATATTGCAGAAAAAGGCTGTTAGAATAATCTGTAAACTACAGTTCTCTGAGTCGTGTAGAACTTATTTTAAATCTCTAGATATCATGACAGCCCCCGCCTTATTTATATTTAAAACATGTATATATATTCATAAGAATAGAGACAAATTTACTAGTGTTGACCACGGCCATTCCTATCCTACTAGGCACGGAAATCAATTGTTACAATACAAAACAAATCTTACCTTGGTCGCTGGGTATGTAACGCAAGTAAATTTATATAACGTACTACCAGCCAGATTTAAAACACTTGACATTAAACACTTTAAAGCTGAACTGCGTAACCTACTCATAAATATAGAAATAAGACTTAGATTTTATATATTTATTTTTTATGTGAAGTCCTACTATATTTTATATAATGACGTTTGTATCTTTTCTTAATTCGTTATATTTCTGTATTATGTTATTTCTACATGTATAAATGAAAAGGTAATTATATAAACATACCCTTTCGTTTATAAACATATTTTTTTTAAATAATAATAGTGTGTTTTCCATATTGTGATTAATTTACCGATTTGTTTGTTTATTTGACTTGTGTAAAGATGTATTATCTGTTAACATAAATAAAGTGATTGATTGATTGATTGATAATTAGTTGTCGTAGATTTTGCTCGGTCGAAACCGTGTTGATTTTCGGAAATATATGACTTCGATATATAGGCTAATTAACCACTAACTAATGAATTTAACATATTTCTGATGAAGGTTTAAACACAATTTTTCTTTATTTAATCGACTAGATCCGCTTTTTAAAGCATTATCAAGAGTGAAACAAACCAACTGTAATTTAATTTAAAACTTCATCAGTAATGGTTTAAAATGTTTTGCCAAGTGATAAATGTGAAAGTCATTCAAGAAAGAGAATCTAAAATTTTGAGATTAACCTCATTATGATCACCAGCTTTAAATATAGGTGCAGGATAAGATTATTTCTAAATATTAGGCACGTAACAAGTAACTAAAGTATGAATAAGAAGTGGTTTGCAAATATATACTTACAATTAATTAATAGATATATCATCAGAGCTGACAGAAATTATGTTTTAGACTCACAATATGATTAAAAAGTGATTCCAAAGAAACAAATAATTTTATATCCTGAATAGATCTAGAACTGTTATTTTAAGAGTAGGCAAGTTAAAATTTGACATATCTTGTCTACAGACTGATGAGAAATTAGCAGCAAAAAGGGTTAACTATATCCAATCCATTTTTAGTAGTAACTCCATCCAGCTTTTAGAATCCTCTCGCCCCTTTCTAAAATCTACTCGAATTGCAAGTTATGTCACATGGAATTCTTACCAAATATTCTTGATATAACTGACGACTTGTTGTTTTACATCGCTAAAAATACGCTTTCGAAAACTCAAGTCTACGAATGGCATAAACAATTTTTAAGTGGCCGCACAACGGTAGAAAACGTGTGACATGCACGCCAACCGTAAACAAATATTACACAGTATTATACAGTCAATGCGTAGTATTATTGCAAGTTCCTTGATGAAGCTAAGCTGGCATATAGATATAAAAGAGGAGGCATGACCATCTGAAGTGTGACAACGCTCTGCCACATACAGATGCTTTGACCCGAGAAAATTTAGAGAAAATTCATTGGGAATTTGGTCCTTTGGTCTCGACTTGTGCCCGTGTGATTTTCTGATGCTTGGTCCACTCAAAGACGAATTAAAAGGAGGACATCAGAGTAAAAATATAATGACCGCAATTTGGTCACTAAACAATGCTTTTCGAAGAAAAATGAAGTCACAATAGCAATTAGTAGTCTGCAAGTATGATCAACCCTGAATATCTTAAAATAAAGCATTGGCCTGGAGTGAAAGAACATTCTGTTGAGTGAACTCCCCCCGGATCTTTTACTTAAAACTACAAGTACATATTTTTATCTATCTAGTACTAGTAGAAGTGTTTGGCTATCGACCACGTGGTCGATCTAAAGCACCATTAACTGTATCCCAAAGGTCACTCATCCAACTGCTGACCCAAACTAACTTTATTGCATTCTCGCTAACGCTAGTTCGGCCACAACCATATGCGCTACCACCGGCAATATACAATACAAAATATGTTTTATTCTGATTTTCTCCAAATATTCTAAGAATTATAAAATTAAATAATGTTGAAATCAAGCTCAAAAACGTGTTCAGACCATTCAGATCTTATCAGTAACTTCCTTTAATACTGGTTTGCTAAATAAATTAATTAATTAGATAGGAATTAGGAATGATACACTTGTTCGGTTTCATATATTTACTATCAGTTTCCTAAAACGTGTTTCGGCGATTGCTTGCCATTTTCAAAGGAGTATAAAAATAAAGTTTAATTTAATTGTTTAATTGTTGAAGAGCAAACGTAATTGTTTTTAAATAAACTCACTTAGACTGAAGTCACATCTAAGGGAGTTTATAATTAACCCAATGTTATTCTTTCATATACAATTTTTAGGTTTTGACCAGTTTAATTTAGTAATCAATTATAATAATCGTACCCTGGGCATAGTTTTTGGTAATATACACTGCTTGATATATCGAGTTGATCCAATTACCGTCGAAGATAAACATGACAACTTTAATCATTGTTAATTAATTATTGACCTATCCTCATATAAAATTAATTCCAATTCGTGAGAACTACTTAAAATTGTTATCTCTAACCGTACATTTTTAAAAGTAATTTCCATAATTTGTATTACTAAATTACTGCTATTAATTGAATTGGTGTCCTATAAATCCATTCTGTAGATGATGCTTACAATTTATTCTATGATAAAGTCAACGTTTTCTTAGTAACAAGTAGTTTAAATAAAATTTTCCCATGGTTTTCGGAGAGTCCTAAATGGAAAATTCGTGAAAAGAATAAATTCATTTCACTGAAAAATACAAATTTATTAAGTGCGTTACTCTAAATTACGATACGTGATATAAGTGATATAACTGTTTATACTGACTGACTGTAATAAACTTATAAAGACCACTGAAGAAAATGTATCCATATAACCAAGTATATTTTTGAATTTCATCAATACAATACGCAACGAATCATCTGTTTCCTCCAATTTGAAATAAGAGAATAAAATACTTTCTCCGCTCCGCTTAAGGTCAAGAATGCTTTTGCTACATATTTTCCTACTATACTAATCCTCTAAACCTAAAGCTGGTAAAATTAATATGAATGTATTTCTTACTATTGGATTTCCAATTATCTAATTTCGCTAATCGCTCATATGCGTCACATTGACGTTTCTTTAGAAGCAGGTAATATGTGATTATTTAATTGCTGTTGTGAGACATTTTCAAAATGCAGCGAAGAAACGAACAATATCGGCATATTTTTACGTGTCAGAATTGGTTTCAAAAAATTTTCTCTTAAAGAAGAACAACGTTCTGGTCGGCCCAGCGAACTTGATGGCGGCCAAATTAAGACCATAGTCGAAGAGAATCGTCATAACTGTTCGTGAGGTAGCAAAGAGAGACTAACTGTATCGCATACTGCGATAGAAAATATTTAAAATGCCTTGGGCTTGTTGTAACGCCTGAATTGAAAGATGTTCACTTGACACAGCGAATCAACATTTACGGTATGCACCTTAAACGTAATAAAACCGCTTTCTGAAAATAATCATCACTCATGGTGAATGTACAGCATTAGCAATGAACGAATTAGCTCCAAGCACATCGAAAGCTAAATTGCATCAGAAACAAATCATGTTACCAATCTGTTGAGATCATAATGGTATTTTATATTTTGAGCTGGTTCCAATTAACAATCAATTCAGATGTCTACTGCTAACTCACAAAACTAGATCAAAGAAAAATGGCCAGAATTGGTAAATCCTAAAGGAGTAGCTTCCACCATAACAACGCGAGACATTAAAAATTTTCGCCGCTAGTTTTTTTTTTAAAATGTAGAATAAGGCAAGAATAGTTTTAATATAGAGATTTAACCAGATTACTTACATTATACTATATCTTAATTCATCTTTTCAACGCTGTTCTTATAAATGAAAATATATTATTTAATCAAAATTTACTCCTCCTTACCTCTTAACGATATAAAAGCATGCATTGTAACCCATTAGTTTTGAAGAACTGCAATATTCCTAGAACATCATTTTTGATAAGCTTGTTTTAGTTTACCTAGGACAGTGATAGTGATTTCATACCGCATAGAATAAATTTGATACCTTAGGTTACGAATTTTTATTCAAGGTTAACTTCTCTAGATCTGAGTGATGAATATTATTGTTGTACTTTAGATTTATGATAACATCGTATTTCTTGATGTAATCTTCATTAAATTAAGTCTAAAAAAGCACCAAATGCCTTCTACCCTCTATATTAGTTTCATTGCCTTATAGCATGTCTTGTTTAGATTTATGATCTCTAAAACTAGACAGTTCTATTCTCTCAAAAAAAGTGACATAAATTACGTCAATTTTTCATCCATGAATTTAAGTTGTTTATGTTAATACTTTATTTAATTTATGAAGCTGTTCATTCAATTACATTATGCCTTAAATTAATAAAGCCCGGATGTTTAAAGAGTTTTGCTTTATTATATAGAGACACTGCTACAATTGTTTCACCATACTGTGGCCACATAACACTCTTTAAACATGCGGGTTTTATTAATTTAAGTGAACACTATTTAAATAACTAATATATATGCGAAGAAACATATGATTGTGAACAGTAAGATTTTCACTTGTAAAATAAAATTATTTAGTAAGTAATTGTTCATTATATCTTCTACACAATATTATTTTAAAATAAAAAAGTGTATATAGCATAAGTAATATGAGTTATATATTTTTGAAATACACTTATATTTATTGATTAATATATACGCCTTTATTTTATAAGTACAACAATTCAGATTTATTGCTTCATAGAGCATATTACAACATACAAACTGTAAGATAAAGTTGATAAGTGTCCCTTTGACATAAGATCGAAATGATAAAGGGGCGAAAAGCTGCGTTGAAAGCACATAGCACGCTGTAATTAGTATTTATGAAACCCCAGTTAAATTATTCATTGTATTCTAATTACCCTTGCAAAGTTGGAGAGATGCGACGACTAAACATCTAACAAGCCGAAATATACTTTCTAATTAGCTCCAAATTTATTAAGATATGAGCACGGGAAATAAGGCCTGGAAAATTTAACTCCGAGTCTGATATTTTAGCGCTGTTGACTTCCCGCGTAATCACCCCCCCAACAGTAAAACGCTATCAATATCAACAGCGTGCATATTTTTCCCGGCTACATAAAAATGATTTATTTATCTGTAATTGTTGCCAGTGAGTAATCAGTGTATTAATGCTGTCATTGAATCGAGCATCCCTAGTCCTATTAATCACGATAAAATCACCACTATTTATTACACACGTTTTCGATGATATAATGGAACATTGATTTCAATGAAAATTTTACATATTTAAACAGCTATTTTTACTAATAATCCATGTATATAATACTCATAGTTTTTTTGATAATAGTATTTATTAAAAGTGAAAAGTTGACAGTTTATAGGATTGATTTATTGATTTTACTTTACATGTTCACTTTAAAAATAATAACAATTATTATAAATTTACTAACTACTTAACAATTTAGAACATCTAAATTTAATTGTATAAATTTAATTAAAGTTTAAAATTACTTTAAATCTAAAGTTGTGATAGTGATGCAACTTACAACAACTTATACCTAAGATTTTATTGGGTATGATCTATAGATAATAGACCTGGCAAACTAACACTAATAAATAGATTGTACTTCAAAGAAACGAATTTATCTTAGTCAGAGTATGAATAAAGATTTATGTATATAAGGTTTTATATTAACATTATGAATAAAATAAAATAGAAAAAGGGTTAAGTAAGGTTGATTTTCTCGGCAAATAGTAGGGGTTGTTTGCAGAAGGATTCCCCTTTTCCGAATCACATCCGCCTTTTCGATTCACATAAATTTACATCTTAAAATTACACTCCGTAGCAGTACACAAATGTACTCACTCGTACATTCCGCATGCATATAAAGGCAATTTTATGTCTAATTTATACACATAATTGCTACATTAGTACGAAAATAACGATGTAAATAAGACCTCTGCTCTCGCACCGAAGTAATTATAATAAGAAATTAGCAGGAAAGTATATAAGGATTCAGTCAAATTGTAAATAACCGTTCCTTTTTTTTCCCTCTCTATTCTGCTGCCTTCGCGTCCGAAAATGTTACGAATACAAATTAGGCGAAATTTACATCTGTCAGTATTCATAATGTAAAATATTGCGCGGAAGATAAATGGCCAACACAGTGAACTGTCAAAATTGAATCTACATAAATCTGACTGACGGTAACTACAAGTGGAACTTTTATGTGGAATGTCTTACAAATTGAAATATTATTACGCCTCATGTGGAATGTATTATCTTTTATGACTCTTGGATATTCCGCGGATGGATTATGACCTTTACTATATTACGGATTCAGTGAATATCTCTATTACACTAAGATAAGGTTTCTGTCATCATAATAGCCCGTTATATATTTTATATAATTTTGTTAACGTTATTACACTCTCAGGGGTTCACAGTTAAAATAATACATTACAAAATGCTCTAACATACAGAAATAGTCCATCTAATCTTATTTGATATTATATAATTCAGTACACTTTAACTAGATTAATATAATATATTATACTGGTTACTTATTAAACTAAAATAAATTTGATTAACCAATTATTTTAAGGTAGACTACAAAGAGTTGTTACGAGATAAAACTTTAAAAATAATAATTAATCTTTATCTGTAAATAAAATATATTATGTAAATATTTAATTAAACTTTTGCACCTTACAAGGAGAAATTCATGCTGATTACTAGACTCGTCTAATAGGCAAATTATAATTATTAATTGACATATACCAAAATCATCATTTCAGAAATATATCTACTCTGTGATTGGAAAAATTATAAATTGAAGTGAGTAAATTATTCTATAACAAAAATAGTTATTGAGCACACCATGACGTATTAAATTTTTCAAGTTAAATAATTATTAGTTATTATTAAATTTAAATGCTATATGAGTATTTTCAATTGAAATTGAGGTATTCACCAAAGACTATTGATTACATCTATATGTTAATTACAATTATCTTACGTTACTTTGGATTTCATAGTGCCGTAGCTATATAACAAGTAATTAAGATTATAATGCCAGCAATGTCTGTCTCTCGTGCAGGATTACAATACACATCGTTGCCCTGCCCTAACGAGATACCTTCTTATGGGAATTGATCGGAAATTGGGGCGTGTTGCCTCTAATTAGAACATTTCGCTTAAACAAATAAAATAAGGTTAATGCCATACGTGGTTGGACCATTAATATTTTATGTTTATAAATTCACTATAATTCATTTACTTTAAGAAATTGTAATTACATACTATCGTTAACGGCGTAATAACCTGGATTTTTATAGTATTCTCACTTTGCAAAAGATATTCCTAAGCAACATCAGCAGATAAAAATATATTAGGATTATATTTTTATTATAAAAATAAATAAGATAAAGTTTGTGCAAACATTTAAAAGCAATTTGTAACTAATACAGTAAAATAGGGTCAATAGAATGAACGTATGAATAGACTTCCTCTACCACTCATAATTGTATTTTAAAAAAAGTTATTATTTTTGAGCAACGCCGTTGTGGCCATAATTTAGTTAGTTTTATCAATTTTACAGAAAAAACGAAACATTTCTTTATTTTTCAGGTATAGCGATTACTCAACTATTCCAAGATTCTTCCAAATAAATTATGATCCTGTTTCCTTTCTTAAAAATGATTTTACTTTATTTATACACCAAAATATAATAATTGAATATGTAACAATGCATATAATAAGACAGGTTTCGTAGCATGCATATTTAGTAAATCTGAATAACATTAATTTCGAATGACAATAATAAATGGTGGACAGTTCACAAGTGGTAAAATGAAAAAAGAGATATTTATACAGTCTTCTCGATATTATTTCATAAGCAAAATTAGTAAGATACCACAAGGATCTATTATAGGTCCCTTATTCTATCTAGTGTATTTAAGGATTTTAACATACTAAATTGATTGTTCATCGCTAAACTGTACTTATCTCTTCTTGATGAGGCAAATAGAGACCTGCAATATATACGAACATGGTTATAGTAATTCTTATATATCATATTTGATATATTTTGATAGTACTTAGAATAAAATAAGGAACTAACTGAATAACATAAAACCTACAAATGTTGTAGAACTGTTTATGACTTCCATCGGGTCAGTTTTGTATTGTTCTATTAGTCACCGTGAAGAGTGTCACTGGTGTCAATAGTGTGATTTATATCCTTAAAAATTTAAATATCGAATCCATGCCATAAATAAAAGAGGTGTACTGCATCGACGTATCCTAAATTGATATAAATATATTAGGATAGAATGTGCCAAATTTATAATCAAGTAATGAAACGTAATTGAATTATAAATGCAATGAAATAATGAAAATAATAATGGAAGTGTTTATTACATCCAGATACACAAATTGCAGTCAATAATTTTTATACCAAATATTTAAATAAAAAGTGGGGTGCTGCTTCTGGGTCCTGAATCGTGGCCTTGGGAATTATTTGACCGACACTCAACTACTAAACGACTAAAATTAAAAATATTATTCAATAGTAATAACAACTTCGTATCCAAATACATAATATGTCCGATTCTGCAAAAATAACAACTTATCAATTATTAGAGCGTTTAATACATTAGAGTTCTCACCAGTTTGAGGAAATGAAATCATCAGAACTTGGAATTATTAGAAAAATCTTGGAATCCCAAGCTTTGGAATTGGCGGCCACAAATCGAAAAATATTAGAGCTTGAAGAAGAAAATAAAAACCCCAAAAGTAAATTGCTCCGAATTGATAAACAATCTAAAGTCAACAATATAGTAATATATGGGTTTAAAGAGGATATAAATAACAGACTAATTGAGTCCGTTACTGAATTCTTAAACAAAACATTGATGCTCACTTTAACACAATCAGATATTAACAAAAAAAGCAGAAAATTTACCAAAACATTACTAAAGAATACTGAAATCTCAATATCAGATGATCCGTCAAAAGAAGAGAGATTCGAGCAACAATTCCTGTATAAACATTATAAAGAAGCAAAGTCAAAATATTATTCAGTAAAACTTAGACCAGGAAAATAATAATAGATGGTATACCTTATATCTATGCGGAATTGAAATTGCAATCTGTGAACGCCAATGATACCCTATATATCGAAAATTCAGACTAAACTTGTGAGTAAGGACAACAAATAATGGTCGACCATCAAATCAACTGCAAAAAGCCAGAGAAGATCGGAGATTCGGCAGCTGCATTAACATCCATTGGTTCAAGTGGAAACAAGAAGGGACTTGAAAGGAATAATCAAAATCTTGCAAATTTAAATGAACGAGTACTTCGAGTAAATTCTAAATATTGATCTGGGAAGAATTAGTTTTAAATGTGATTAGTAGATATTTTAAATATTTTTTAATAGGTTATTGATGATGTATATATATGTTGATATATATGCGCAGACAAACACGTTAAGATATTTGTTTTTTCCTGGTTTTTAGAATATTATGTATAGTATATATATTCGTTTAAAAAGAAGTAATCTGAAATGGATCAGTATATACCTGATGTTATTTCTAAAAGGGTGGAGACGTATTCTTTGCAAAATATTAATGAGTGTGATCAAATACTTAAAATTTATTGTATCTCTTAAATATAAGGAGCTTATCAAAAAATTTTGATGAATTATAAATTGTTCTGAATCATTTAAGTACAACGTTTGATTGTGTAGTTTTAAAAGAAACCTGGAGAATTGGTGATATGCCATTATTTAGTATGCCTGAATATACTTTTATATACAATGAAGAATGTTTTAATCAGAACGGCGGAGTCGTAATTTTTATAAAAAACTCATTTCAATTTAACTATGGTATTAATAATGGTTTGAGTGGAAGAACACTACGATGTGAACTCCGCCTTTAAGTCTTGGGATCTAAATTCAAGTTATTATAAATGCATTTTATTTTGTATATATTTTTTTGTAGGAGTTGTAAAGTCAATAAACTAAACTAAACTAAACTTTCTAACGGAGTTTGAAAACTATCTGAAAACAAATATATATATATATATATATATATATATATATATATATATATAGTTCACATACTATCATATCAGAAGACATTAACAAAGACATAATAAAATTTACCCCAGAGTCATCAAACTACCAGGATATCCTAAATGAATATAACTTTACATTAAATGGTCCCACCGGAGGAAATGCCTGCATAGACCATATATTTATTCGAACTCAATACCCTATAAGCAAAAACATATTGGCGATGGTTATAGATACAAACATAATCTAATACCGTTGTTCATGAGTAAGTTGATTTACGTCAGTCAAGTTGACATTTAATTCCCTGATTAGGGACAAAAATATAAGGTAAATATAAACTTAAATATGGATCGTTTATTTATTCTGGTGCGTTCCTGTTCGGCAGTAGAGTTGGCAGAAGAATTTACATCTTCAGGGTACGAGTGGAAGATCATCTAGGATGAACTATGCCCAATTCTTGTGCAGTCTAAATTATTGTGAATATTATTTATATTATTTTTGTATGTATTAGGTTATTTTGTTAGCACTGAATTAAAACAGATAAATACAAATACAAATACAAAGAGTAATTTAAATTACTTTCGGAACCAAATTATCTAAATTTCAGAGCCCAAAGTTATCATAATGTTACAAACATATATAAAAATGCATGAATTTTAAATGAGGTATATTTGGCTAAAAGTATAAACCATGCTACAAATAATTGTATTGATATAATTCAAGAGAAAATAAAGATATGCACATTAATGACAAAAATCAATCATAAAAATTGAAAAAGAAAACAGTGGATGTCAGTGGCACTGCTTCAATCAACTAATAATAAAAATAGCTTATATTTCGCAATGAAACAAAATCCAGCGAATTTGCAATTAAATACGGAGTATCGATTGTATAGCAATAATCTAAATAATATTATTAAGCAAGCAAAGATTAATTTCTATAAAAACAAGATTTATGAAAAGGAAAAATGTTCAATAAACATGTGGACAGTAATATCGGAAGTAAAAATTTCAACTAGGAAGAGTCAAATAGGTCAAGTTAAATGTGAGAATAATGAAATTATTCATGATAGAAGTAAGATCGTTGAAATGTTCAATGATAAATTTATAAACGTAGGAACTGATTTAGCTTCAAATATAACTCAAGATCCAGACTATAATCTACCAAAAAGGCCACCATGAATACATTTCACCTAGTAGAAACTAATAAAGAGGAAGTTATAAAAATAATAAATAAGCTAAAAAATAAAAAGTCGGTCGGAGTTGACGATTTAAAGGCCGAAACTATAAAGGGCATTTCTCAAAATATCTCGGAACCACTATCATTTATTATAAATATCATCTTCACTTCGGGCATTGTGCCAGCAGCACTAAAAACAGTACTTATTTTACCTATTTACAAAACAGGGTATGAAACGGAATTATTAAACTATTGTCCTATATCGGTCATTACATGTTTTGCTATGGTATTTGAAATAACTTTGAAAGATCGATTAGATAGATTCTTATATAAATATAATATATTGTCGTCCTCGCAATTCGCTTTACAAAAGAATAAATCAACACAAGATGCTATATAATGTTTTATTAACAAGATTTACAATGTACTTGATAAGGGTAGATCAGCCATAGATATATTTGTAGATTTAGCTAAGGCCTTTGACACAGTAAGTCACCAAATACTAGTTAACAACTTATATGACTACGGTATAAGAGGAACCCCGTATGCCTTATTTAAAAGTTACTTGATAGACAGAAGGCAATCAGTGAAAATAGGTAATATTATTAGCAAAACCGCAAAATGTATGACCAACAACCTGGAAATTACGAACAGCAACAGGAGAACCTGCTAATATTCATGGTGAAATAAAATCCACGATTACCATAGGGAACACCAACTCATAGTAGCTGACATTGAAGACGAATTAATTCTCGGTATGGACATCATGAATACTAGAGGCTTCCTGTTGGATCTTAAGAATGGAATCCTAAAAGTTAATGGAGAGGAGGTGGAACAGACGGGATATTGGTGTCCGGGTAACCCTTCCAACGGAAATATCCGTTCCGGAGAGAAGTGAAGTAATTATTGAGGGGAGTAGGAAGAAGCATCCCTTCACAAAAACATTATGATCTTTGAACCTATCGTTGATGACGATAAACTGGAACGAGGAGTAGCAATAGGAAAAACACTCGTTTGCACCGATAACAATGTATTAGTTATAATAATGAATACTAACTATTACTCTGTTCATTTGAGGAAGGGAGTGCTGCCAGGAGATTGTTCTGCTGCTTCATGGATATTGCGGAAAACCACAGCAGAGAATAAAATCAATGAAAGGAGTTACCCGGAACTACAAAAGTTGATTTCCCTTTCGACCCAAGATAATAATCCAACTAAAAGAGAAAAAGTAAAAAAGTTGATCATGGAATACCACGAAGTATTTGATATTGGACAAAAAGGAAGAACCAATATCGTTCAACATAAAATTAATAACGAAAATTCGTTAGCGAGGGCATTATAGAACCATCTAGTAGTTCGTGGGCCTCTCCAGTGGTATTGGTAAAGAAGAAGGACGAATCAACTTGCTTCTGTGTTGACTATCGTCAACTAAATAATGTGACCAAAAAGGACAGTTATCTTTTACCCCGAATTGACGACACATTGGATACCTTGGCTGGATCTACTATTTTCTCCACACTGGATCTTAAAAGCGGATAGTGGCAAGTTGAAGTAGCTCCCGAGGACAGAGAGAAAGAACAGCATTAACAGTAGGCAATGGATTATGGCAATTCAATGTTATGCCATTTGGACTATGTAATGCACCCGCGACATTCGAGAGACTAATAGAAACGGTACTAACAGGACTATCTTGGAAAACATGTTTGATGAAAGATCTCAACGGTGAAGGAATGGCCAGTTCCAAAGAATTTACACCAACTCCGGAGTTTTCTTGGATTATGCACGTACTACCGTCGTTACGTTGCGGGATTATCAAACATCGCTAAACCATTAACCCGCCTAACTGAAGAAAAACAACGGTTCTTCTGGAACGGGGAATGTCAGGAGGCGTTCCAAAAACTGAAAAACGCACTTACCAACGCACCAGTTCTAAGTTATCCGTTGCCAGAGGGAAGGTTCTTGTTGGGTACCGATGCAAGTAATGTAGGAATTGGAGCTGTTTTATCACAAATACAGGATGGACAGGAAAAAGTGATCAGCTATTTTAGCAAGACTTTATCCAAGCCGGAGCGGAACTACTGCATAACGAGGAAAGAGTTGCTTGCAGTAGTCAAATCAGTAGAATACTTCTATAAATATTTATATGGAAGGAAATTCTTATTGAGAACCGATCATGCTGCTCTTAAATGGCTTCTTCAGTTCAAGAATCCGGAAGGACAAGTCGCAAGATGGTTGGAAGGACTTCAGAAGTTTGACTTTTGACTTTGACACTGAACACAGAGCTGGAGCGATCCACAGGAATGCAGATGCTTTGTCGCGAAGGCCATGCCCAGAAAATTGCAAGCACTGTAACAATGCAGAATCAAAGCAAAGTCAAGTACTCCGAAAAGCTGTAGAAAGCGATGACTGGAATTTAAAAGAAATCCGGCAGGACCAAGACGACGACCTTGTTCTAAGTCCCTGATGACATGGAAGGAAAGTGGAACCAGGCCAACATGGGATGAAGTCTCAAAATATTCGCCCGAATTGAAGTCATACTGGGCTCAGTGGGATTCTATTGTACTGGACAAGGGACTGCTTAAACGCATATTCAAAGATTCAGAAGGCCGCGATGAACGAAGGCAGATTATAATTCTAAAGAGTAGAATACCTGAAGTGATGATAGTGATTCACAGTGGATGTTCCGGTACACACCTGGGTATATCAAAGACTTTAAACAAACTTCGGGAGAGATTCTACTGGGTGAACTGTAAGGTAGACGTCAGGGAATGGTCCAAGAAATGTGTGATCAGCAAGTAACGGTTCACAATGGCAAAGGAAAGCAGCTATGCGCCAGTACAACGTTGGAAGTCCTTTTGAACGAACCGCAATTGATGTCGCTGAACCATTCCCCGAGTCTCACCAAGGAAATAAAAACATCGTTATAGTAATGGATTACTTCAGTAAATGGGTAGATGCCTATGCGTTACCAAACCAAGAGGCTTCAACAATAGCGGAAGTATTAATTGCACTCCTTAATTAATACGTTTCGGCGTTTCTTTAGAACTACATTCTGACCAATGAAGAAATTTCGAATCCAATCTTTCTCAAGAGGAGTGCAAAATCCTTAAGGTTAATAAGACAAGGACAACAGATCTGCATCCACAATCAGATGGTATGGTGGAACGAATGAATAGGACCATCAATCGCTATTTGTCAAAAGTAGTCTCTGACCATCAAAGAGACTGGGACCAACAAATCTATCTTTTCTTGCTGGCGTATCGATTGGCTGTACATGAAACAACCGGGCAGACTCCAGCGAGCATCGTCATGGGTCGAGAGCTACGACTTCCATGTGATTAAAAGTTCGGCTGCCCTTCGGGAGAAGATTTGGCAGGGGAAGACTATGTGAGCGACCTGAGACGGAAAATGGACGAAATCCATAATCATGTGCGATCCAACATCTAACGTGCTAGCGACCGAATGAAAGAGAATTATGACGTAAAAACAGATAACAATGGTTATAAAGATGGAGATATGGTGTGGTTATTTAACCCACAAAGACGCCGAGGTCTCTCCCCAAAATTGCAAACAAGTGATGGACCATACCAGATAATAGAAGAAATCAATGACATCGTATACAGGATTCAAAAACCACCCCGAGGAAAACCAAGAGTTGTCCATTTCAATCGCCTGACCCATTGAGTGACGAGGAAGCATTTGAAGACTTCATGGTTCAGCACTTTGATGGACGTAAGAGTCGTTGTGATGTAACGAGAGAAGAACAACGAGATCTATTCCAAGTACCTTCGGACTATTGTCTTGCCCATTGTGTGGCCCAGGATTTGAAGATGTCACGAGGAATTGCCACCGTCAAGAAGAAATTTGGAAGGTTGGAGGAACTACGCACTCAATGTCCTAAAGTCGGAAGCATTGTCCACTCTCATCAGAAGCCAACCTACAGAGATGTATGGCTATCATTATGCAGTGTTACTAGACGCGTGGGGAAAAGGGGTGCGTCATCGACGTGCCGACTGGATCGAGATAATAAACAAGTGTCAGATATAAATGTCAGATGTAAATACGTGCTAGTAATATTAATTGACTTCAATAAATCATTTGCAATTATTTACACACCCGTATAACATGCAAACATGCTATAATATATAATAATAATGTTGTTTTTTTAAGCCTTAGACAAGCTATGCTTTAGGGGACTAAGTTTTATTTACTTGTATACGTAAATAATGAGAAATTGTATAGTGAATTAGTACTAAGTCAAATTTATACCAGTTATCTTGGTAAACGATTAGTAGTTAATAAACATTATTATTATTACATATTTGAAATATACACGTTCTACAATAACTTCATAACATCTGGACATGTTTTAATAAACATATTTATATAACTTACTTACCTCTTGGTACATTCTAGCGTTAAAGTAAATATTTTGAAATTCACTTTATAAAGTGTGAAACGAGATACACTAATGTTATTTATATTAATGGTTTTGGCTTGAATGCCATATATAATTTACTTGGGACGAAATCAAATTTCTAAATTGCTAAACCGCGTAATAAAACCTGTCTATAATTAATTAACTAACTTTGTATCCCATAAGATGACCGGGATCCCTATGGCACAGAGCATACTGTAGAAGGAAACTTAATTACACTTTTCAACTGAAACTTTAAAATCAAATCTAAAATAAAAAGGCAAAATAGAAAACAACGTGAATATAATTAGAAAAAAATAATTTTAATCATTTTTAAATGTAATAAATAAATTCGTAAAATAGAGCTACACAATAAAACCAAATTTTATTTGGAAAATGAATATCTAAACTACTACTTTTCATTACTTGATTATAAAGGTTTTACTTTACGATGATTTTCTCACGTAACCTGTGGTGAAACATTTTATGTTAATTAGAAAGATTAATTAAAACACTTGAATTTGTTTCACTATGTTAACTAATATAACATAGTGAAACAAACTTACTTACTTTAAGACACATTTTTTTCTACACAAGTAAACTTTGTTTATATTACAAAGTAGTGAGGAATTGTGTCAAAATTATTGTAACTAAGATAAGAATATGTAGATAATATAGACTAAGTTTACTGGTGTTATTTAAAGTACTATTACTTAAATACCTGCATAAAGAGGTAATTGCTTGTAAGACAGTAACTATATTTATAACTGTGACATGTTAAAAAATATTGTGTTAAGTTGTTTGTTGTCGAGAGTTTGAATCAATCTATCTTTACGATTAATTAATTTCTTACATAACCCGTGATTAAATATTTTTATGTTAATTAACCTTCAAACTATTTTTATTAGTTTTGTCAAATTAAACAAAAATATTTATAGTAGAAGTAATTACTGAACTTAGCTTTTAAACTAAGATTGTATTAGGGAGTGTTTTTATGCCTTTATCTAACCAGTTTTTTCAATAGCAATAGATACGTCAAAACTCTGTATTAAGACGATTTAAGAAAACGCCGCAATTTCTAATCTTAAATCAAACGAAAGCATGTCAGGTGAATCGGGCGGAATTAAGTTGTTTCTATTATTAGCGATATTAGTCTGGAATTTATCTATAAAACAGACGTTTGTGCACTGATAGTGGAAATTAATTGCATACGCTATCCATATTTTATCTCCACCACAAATACGAATGCGACTATAATCTATCTCCTTCAAGATTATAATACCTAATTAATCGTGGCTTCTAAATAATAAATAGCCCCACCGGCTTAAATATTTGTTTTCCCTTCCACTGAAACTTGTTTATTTAATGCGAACGCGTTGAATCGACGCACGAATTGATTATTCCCTG
>OZ018390.1:52581509-52716939 GCA_963969525.1 Ontholestes murinus | reverse complement strand
ACTATATCGAAAAAAATCTAAGAGCAAAGTGGTGCATAATTACCGTCGCTATGTTTCAAAAATATTTCTAATCATCAGTGGCGTGCCGTGCTCTAGTGGCGTACCAAACTTATGTTTTTTAAATGGAATGCCCTATTTTTTATTGCAGATTTGGAAAGTGCTCGGAGAGTACTATAACCCCTTCTTTCAAAATTGCACCCCATTTTTGAGATTTTTTTGTAGAGAAACTAATTGACGCCGGTGCCTAAATTTTGAATTGAGGTACAGGTTAAGACCTCGTATACCTTCACATAATTTTTTTTCGGGTAATTTATGGAAAAAAAAAATTTTGATTGATCTTCGCATGTTGTCATTTTTTTCGAAAATTTCAAATGGCACCTCTCTAAAAAAATACGGCGTTGTACAGCCAAAACTCTAAATTTTTCATTGGTACAAAAAAAGTTACACATTGCAACAAAATTTCTGAGAAAAAAGGAATTTCATCGCAAATGTCGGGAAACGTTTTCCGTTCCCAAGTGTGCCATGAGAAAACAAAAACACAAATACGGTCAACATAATAGTATGTACCTATTTATTCAACATGATATGAAAAATGCAGATAAAGAAAATTTTACCTCAATTCAAAATTTAGGCGCCGGCGTCAATAAGTTTCTTTACAAAAAAATCTCAAAAATGGGGCGCAATTTTGAAAGAAGGGGTTATAACAGCGAAACCGCGAAAAATAGGGCATTCTATTAAAAAAAAACATACTTTTGAAGAAAACGATGTACGGATCGCGTTGAAATATCGTGATTCCTACTAATATCACGGATACTGGTATGAGGATCTTCAATAACTGCCTCCAGAACCTGCAGTTCATTATTTTCGGTAAAAACTGCCTTCTTTCTAACTCTCCTTGGCCGTTTCACACTTCCCGTAGTAGAAAATCTCTCCAACACTTTTTGAAACGCACGTTCATTTGGATGTGCCCTGTGCGGATATCTCGCAGCGTACACTCGTGACGCCAAGAAACAATTCTTGTTACATTCTCCAAGAATAAATATCATGTCAACCATTTACTCTTGAGTTCGGAACATTTTTTAAATGAAATTGCGATGAAATTTCTTTTTTCTCCGAAATTTTGTTATGCAATGTGTAACTTTTTTGTACCAATGAAAAATTTAGAGTTTTGGCTGTAAAACGCCGTATTTTTTTAGGGGAGTGCCATTTGAAATTTTCGAAAAAAATGACAACATGCGAAGATCAATCAAATTTTTTTTTTCCATAAATTACCCGAAAAAAAAAATATGTGAAGGTATACGAGGTCTTAACTTGTACCTCAATTTAAAATTTAGGCGCCGGCGTCAATTAGTTTCTTTACAAAAAAAACTCAAAAATGGGGCGCAATTTTGAAAGAAGGGGTTATAACAGCGAAACCGCGAAAAAATAGGGCATTCCATTAAAGAAAAAAACATAAGTTTGGTACGACACTGGAGTACGGCATGCCACTGATGATTAGAAATATTTTTGAAACAGCGACGGTAATTATGCACCACTTTGCTCTTAGATTTTTTTCGATAGCTTTTATCGTAAGGGAGCTATGGTCCGAGGCGTCTTAAGTGCCACACCCGGTATGTGCATAAGTTGCATAGGTTCGCCGCTTGTTATATTTTATTACAATATTAACACCTACATTCCTATTGCTACTTTTAAGAAGCCGAATAAATATGAATATTAAATTATCGTGTGTTTCTAAATGGATATCTGAGTTGTAGAGCATCAAGATAGAAAGTACCATTTATAGTTGCTTCTCCAAATAAAAATGGCCTCTCCGCCAAGATTAGCTACAAAAACATTGTTATTGTACCATTTCGTGAGGATTGTCTGAGCCTCAGATGCACATTATGAGTGTTTACATCTATGTTTTCTGTTCACTAGTCGTCATTTTTTTAGAACTGTTTAAATTGCTCTTTCATTTTTTGTATTAATTATGATTTTAAGTTTTAGGTGATAAATACTACAAAGCGTTAAAACACCGATATTCATATAGAAACACCAAATCTCCCAAAATATTACAGAATAATTATTGGTAATGAAGGAATCTCTTTTTTCCTGCTCGTATGAGAACCGAAGGGATAAAAATCAATTCGTAACTGATATTATAATAATTGAAAAATACAATATTAAATATTAATCATACAATAAATTTAATTAAAATATTACTTAATGAATATTATCATGGACATTTTCATAAAGAAATTAAGATTTGCTATGTGGCCTTTCTAACAAACCTAGAAAAAACCTAAAATAACCAAGGGGTAACAAAATACATATATTTAATATTTTCGGATTATCAACAACTTTAATTTAAATACGGTTTTATTTTTTATAGAAAATTCAAGTAGTAAGACTAACAGAAGTATAAATCAATATAGAATTTTGGTTGATGGTATCGTACGAACCATTGACCTATTACGCACATGTTTCTGATCAAACAGAGTTGAAAAATTTAATTCTGTGTTAGTATGGGTTATTACCACGTAGTAACGATTCTAATCATTCTATTTATTCTCTACTCAGGTGGTGGCCAAGCTAACCCAAGGAATTGGCAAACGCCAGGACTGCAGCAAGAGGAACTCTTAGGATGGCTGATAACTCTAGACATCCCTATTTCATTGTAGATTTATGCAAGTTGGATAACACCGAGCAATCTAGAAGTAAATACTCAGCGGTTTCCTCTTCCCCCTCACACCCTCTGCAGGTAGGACTAGATTGTAGTCCCAGTCTGTTCAAGTGCGATCTTAAATTGCAATGTCCTGTTAGGAGCCCTACAATCTTTCGTAGGTTTTCTTTGGACAGTTGCAACTGTATCTGGCCATTTTAGTGTTCGTTGCGGTGTAATTTTTTGAGACCCTACAGGCAGGTGTGTGGTCCCATCGCTCTTTGTAGCATCTTATTAATATGTTTTTCAGTAGAGTAATCAAGTCTAGTAGGGAGGGCGGCAGGCAAGGGTCCGGTATTCATATCTTTCGTATGGATCCCTTCCTCGCCAAACCATCTGCTATTCGATTACCTCTGCTGTTGCTGTATCTTTTAACCGCAACATTCTAGCGTTAATGTTAATTAAGGCATACAGCTAACAAAATTGCTGCTCTGCTGTCCGTTGTGATTTATATGTTTTTTTCTTGATTTTCTTGTCAGAGATTACCTTTGCTGCATATAGTATAACCACGAGTTTCACCATTGTGAGTGTGCTCATGATCTTAGTGCAGTATTATTTTTCAGGGACAGGTTTTTGTAGGAAATTTCTGCTTTCGTAGTCGACCCATATATGTATATATGAATGTCTTTGTGTTTGCTTCCTACTCCTGAATCTTCGTATCTCAGGTCTATTTGAGACTTTCTAGTGAATTGTCCATCGGCATCATAATTTTGGGATTTCTTTTCCTGAAATCTTATAAGCCATTCCTTTGTTGCTCAGGTGCAGCAGGGCTTCCATAGCCATTGTTGGTGTTGTTCTGATGGCTCCTGTTGCACTCAAAAGAGGGCTTCATTGAACGTACTGGCTGTTTTCGTGGTCGTTCTTAGCCACCATATTATTAATGCATATGACCGCACGATTGTTATGTAGATCCATAGAGTCCCAGCTCGTCTGCATTGCCAGAGGGTGATGAATAATTTCTTGGATTTTTCCGTCAGATGGGCCTTCTAGTTTAGTTTGTTGTATAGAAGAATGCCCAAGTATTTGACTTCTTTCTTTCTGGATTAACGTCGAAAACAAAAAATTGTGGTACGACGTTGTATAATATAGGTTATTAGTACAAAATAATCTTTATTTTACAATTTAAAAATACGAAACATTTCATGAATCCACAATTGTCTAATTGGTTTTGCTTCCTTTTACAATCAAGTTATGTTAATAATAAAGCTGTACTGATGAGATCTAAGAAAACAGAACTCTCTTATTCAATTTAAAAAATGTATTAAACTTTATTGACCAGAAAGCCAATATTATTGATATAAATGGTTCGATATTACTTGAAGTGTTTTAAATGAATAAATTACAATATTATTTCTTCTGAAAAAGGAATAAAAATCCTAGGCGAAATTCACAAATGATCTTTCACTCAAACCCTGATTGTTCTTCAATTAACGAATATGTCACAATACTTTCTACTATGCCAGTGGCTTTTATTATTTTACAATGAGCTTACGTTTTTATAGATTATGCTAACATCACAGAATCTGTGTTATGTGCATGACTAGATTTTCACACTATTTCAAAGTAAACAAATAACCCAAGTGGTCAAACTATGGTCTATCAAAATGTCAACCAGACTTCCAGAGTTATTCAAATATCTTACAAATTTCTGAGATTAATATTTTAAGTATACGTATGTCAGTCTATGCTACACGCGTCCGAATTCATGCATTTTCCTATGTATTTAGTAGAAATTATTTTTTATACTCATAATAATAAGTGGTTTACTGGTGTTTAATAGCTAATTCTTTGTGCATTATTATAAAACTCTAAGTATTTAACAGTAAAATACCGTATTTAAGGATTAACCTCAAAATTAATTCTCAATGTTGGCCCGATTCATACACTTTTATGTTGTTTACATGCATTGTTCCTATTTTCCCTACAGACCGCGTTGGTGTAAGTAGTGTATTACTATGATATATTATTACTTTCCCTATATAGTATATATAGGGGGAGTATTGTTTTCGTGATTTTTTTTTCAAAAATTTTTTTTGCGGAAATATCCGTTTTGGGGTCCCCTGACCTCAAAACACTAATTTCTGGAAAAAAAATTTGTGTGTCTGTGTGTCTGTGTGTCTGTCGGTGGGCGCTGTATCTCAAAAACAAAACATCCGATTGCGATGAAACTGTAAACTTAAGGTTTTATCGTTAGAAACTGGAACTGAAAAGCTTTTGGTGAACATTCATAGACCGGAAGTGGATGATTACTCGAAGCGTTTTTTAGTTTTTTAGTAATATTTTTCTAAATATGAAAGATTTAAAAAAATGGTTCAAACAAAAGTTAAAGGGGATTATAAACTGAACAAGTGTTATTTAAACATTTTTTTCATAAAATTCTTAACTTTCAATAAAAATAATAAAAACTGAAAATTTTGATATTTTTTACTAATTGCTAATAAACTATTGAAGTTACATGAAACTTCTATAACAAATAATTATAGAGAATTTAAAACTGAAAAAATTATTAAGAATAACTTTTTTGCGTAAATCTCATAGTTTTCGAGTAAAATATAGGGAAATTACTATGATGGCCACATCACAATTTGAATAGTATTGTGCATGAAAATGCATGAAAATGAGGTTTTTGTCGATATTTTTCTAAATATGAAAAATATTACAAAACTTTTCAAACAATAGTTTGAGAGAATGAGAAAATAAACGACTTTTATTAAAACATTATTTTCATAAAATTCTTAACTTTCGAGTAAAACAAAATTGAAAGTTTTGACATTTTTTGTCAATTGCTAATAAACTATTAGAGTTACATGAAACTTGCATTACAGATAATTGTAAAGAATTCAAAACTGAACAAATTATTAAGAATAGCCTTTTTGCGTAAACCTCATAGTTTTTGAGTAAAATATAGGGAAAGTACTATGATGGCCACATCACCATTTATTTATTATAAAATTGTGAACGTAAATTTAATATGGTTAATTTGTGTGGCATGGGTGATTGCGGGGTTACACCTAAAACACAGTTTATTAAGTGTGGGGGTAAAGGTTGTAGACATATTTATTATATAATAAAATTATTATTTAATCTTAATAACACATGTACATAATAAATGCAGCGGTTTAAATGATATATATTTTTCTGTGATTCTACTATTAATTCTAAAGAAAAATATAAAACTGGATGATAATTATCAATCTTTACAATGGGAATAGTATATTTGAAACAACTTTTTAGGTCATTAGAAAGTAAAATAAGATCGAGAATTTTATTATTACAGTTTTTAGTTTTATTGTGTTGTATTAAATTGTTTAAAGATAAAAAATTGTTTAGTTCCGTTAGTTTTCTGTCACCGTTACACGATACATTAACGAAGTTCGTTAAATTAAAATCACCACAGATACAAACATGTGTACTCTAAGAGACGATTGAATCAAGTACATTGAAAAGCTTCATATACGTGTCTAACGATTCTGCAGGAGGAATGTAAATACAAATAAAATAAATTACTCTATTTTTCAAGCTGACATTAACGGCCTTAATCTCACAATTAAAGTCTAAAGACAATTCAATAACATTACATTTATATTTGTTTCTAACCGCTATTAGAACTCCTCCTCTTCTTCGGTTTACTCTGTCGCATCTAAATAGCCGAAAATCATCGGTAAATAGTTCACTATTTTCTACACCATTGCGCAATCATGTTTCACTCAACATAAAAACATCGTAATCACTTATCGAGACATTAATAAATAGTTCATTTGTTTTAGTTAATAAATCTCGCACATTTTGATAATATACTGAAAAATTTTTAGTCGTATGATCTTGTTGGGAATTCCTTAGTTTTCCGATAGTATACGAAGTGATTCTCTGATATATTTGAGCTTGATATTACTTTCTCCAGCATCCTGTCTATTTTTGAATTCTTTTTTAACGTCCCTTTCCTGTTGCAAGTGGTGTTCGGTCATTTTTTATGAAAACCCTTTTAAATGTATCAGTATCCTTTAAGCACCGAGAGTTACGAAGCAGTTTATTAGCATCGTCACTATTGGCTAACTCAACCTTTAATATTCTAGGTTTATTAGCTATATTACTTCCAAGTCTGCTAATATTTTTTGGAATTTTTACTGTGCTATCCACTATTTTGATAATGTTCTCTATAACAGATGTATCCGGAACATCGATTGATTCTGGCACGTTGAAAATAATAACATTAGGGGATCTCTTTCGAGCCATTGTGTGAATTATTTGATTTAAATATATTTACATCATGTTTTAGCGCATGATTTTCTCTATCTAGTGTAACAATTTTGTCATTTAGTGTATCTACTTTTTTAAAAACATCAACAAAATATTCTTGCATTTCCTTTCGAAACTCATGGAATTGTGAATCAATAATTGCCTTTAATTGTAGTAAAGGATCTGAAGATGTATTATTACTATCATCGTTTTGAGAATTTGAATTCCCTGTTTCGATCCTACACGTATTACTGCAATACCACTTTGCGCCTTCAGGATTTTTATCTTCATTGTGGTAGTATTTTATTTCAGAATTACTTATTTTAATAAATTTGCCGTGAAAGTATTTGTTACACGTACCATTACATTTTAATGTAAATTCAAAGGATTTGCGTGCCATATAATAATAATAATAATAATATTTTATTAAAGGAATCTCCTTTTACATAAATATAACATATAAATTCTATCAAATAAATAATACAAAATTAAAGTACATATGTTTTAAATAAAAAATAAAAATAAAAATGCGCATCAAACGTGCAGTATTACTCTTTTCAATTCAGTTTTGAAATTACTGAAGGTAGAACCAAATAAATTAACATTATCATTTGAGTTTAATTCATTTGCGAAAGACATGAGTCTATATATTGGACTATTTAGTTCATAATTAGTTCGCACTACAGGTAATCTAAATAGAGGTCTTCGACGTATATTAATATAAATAGGACTAATTGAAAAATTTAGTGAAGCTGTCAATTCCGGACAATTTATTGCACCCGATATTAATTTATGAAGTAAACATAAATCTAACCTAATTCTACGTTAACGTAAAGATTCTAGACTAAAACAAAAAGAAAAATCATCGTTATCGTCAATCGAAATAGTAGTTTCACTAAATTTCCAACTCATGTATTTTACAAATTTATGCTGAATCCGTTCTATAGCTAACACATAACAACTATGATGTGGAGACCAAACCGTAGATGCGTATTCTACATTTGATCTTACTAAACTAGTAAATAAAGTTATAAGAGCATGGGGTTTGAAGTTGTAACTATTCCTGAATATGAAACCTAGTATCTTAAATGCTTTATTTGTTATTAAATTAATATGGGCTGCGAAAGATAATTTAGAATCGAAAATCACTCCAAGGTCTTTAATAGTAGAAACTCTTTCTAATGCTACGTTATTGATTTTGTAGTTAAAAGTAATAAGAGATGATTTTCTCGAAAAAGAAATTATATTACATTTAGGTATATTCAGAAACAAGTTATTCTTCAAACACCATTCATGTAACCTACACAAGTCGCGTTGAAGTTCTTTAGAATTATTTACATTTTCAATAGCATGGAATATCTTTAAATCATCAGCGAACATTAATGATTTACAATAATCAAACGAATGACATAAGTCATTAACAAACAACAAGAACAATAAAGGGCCTATGTGCGTTCCCTGTTTATCTTCACCATTTGTACCCGACAAGAAAGAAAAGAACGTATCCAATTAATTATGTTTAAACTAAATCCGTAGGCATTCAACTTAGCAATTAATATATTGTGATCTACCCGGTCGAATGCCTTTGAAAAGTCTGTGTATACCGCATCAACTTGTTTACTATCAGAAAAACTATCAATAATAAATTTCTGATAACATAATAAATTTGAATTTGTAGATATAGTTATTACAAATACCACAGTGATTAACCATTGTTGGTGATTAATTTATGAATTTATTATAAGGTAGGGAAATATAATAGGTGAGGTAAAGTGACTTGGATGTAAACACAAATAGCTATTTGGATTGATAGACCACGGAATTTCACACAAGAAAACAGAGGTCAAAAAGGATCTAGATACGAGAATCAGCGCGAATATATTCTTACCTATCTACATACAAGTTTGAGGTTAAAAATATTATCAATTAAATTAATCGGGCTAGTATCAATCGAAGACACGAAAAACACTGCTATTATAACACTACAGTGTTTTACAGTAGTATAATAACAAAACAACGGTTGAATATTATAATATTAAGCCGAACTGCGCTAATAAATTCACACATTTACATTAATACATCTTCCGATATATCAGTAGAACAATTATTTATTTTACTAAAAACAAAAGAAGTGTCATTTGTAAATGGTAGCGTTTACAAAACCAGGCTCTCTCACTTACTGCGTGTAATAACTTGATTATTTGTGGGGATTATAACCTTCGTCAGTTTAAACCAGATAATGTAGAATATATTAAACTTAATCCAGCAATATATAATTGACAAATTGTTTTAATTTTTTGAATTAATAGCATTCATAATTCGCGTGGAGTATATGTTTCTCTACAACATCAAACGTGACTGCATCTCTCGCTGATGATCCCCTCCTCCTAATTAGTTCACACCACTATGCTAACAATATTGATGTCTATCAGTTATGCAAATATTATTGTTACATCAGAAAGAAAATTCTTGTTTAATCATGCAAATTATGAATTCATTAACATGTATTTTAACTACATTAACTGGGATTTTATTTCTTTCACTACGGGCATAGATTTAGCCGTTGATAAGTTTATGAGATAATGCATGAGGAAATGGATCGATTTGTTTCTTGCAAATACATTTATCGCAAAAAATCATCGTCTAGGGAATTTATTAAATTAATTCGCCTGAAGAAAGCTACTAATATAAAGTACAATTAATCGCATATACTAGAGAAAACATGATGATGTGTCATAAAAAAGAATATTATAAAAGTCTTCATATGACCAAGATACAGACCATGAAAATTAAGAAATTTTAACACATTTTTCTAAATATTTTCAATACCGCTCGTGATAGAGTACTGCAATTTGGTGCACAACATCAAGTAAATTCTTAGGAAATTTGTCACTTCGATCGGACCGACGGAACCATACTGTCACGAGACGCTTGGGGGAAGGGTTCGTCATCGACGTGCCGACTGGATCGAAATAAAAAAAAGCAAGGTCAGATAGAAGTGTCAGATATAAATGTGAGATAAATACGTGCTGGTAATATTAATTGACTTCAATAAATCATTTGCAATTATTTACACACCCGTATAACGTGCAAAAACGTTACAATGGTGTCAGGTATGGGGTGTGAAAAATTGTAAACAAAATGGCGAAGTGCGTTACAATAACGGACCTAAAAGTGGCTGAATTAAAAGTGCAACTGGAAGAACGGGATTTGGATACGAGCGGCAAGAAGAGTGTGTTACAACAGAGACTTAAGAAAGCGCTGCAAGAAGAAGACCATGATCCAGACACATTTTTATTTGATATCGGAGGCGACACAGCATCAATTATGGAGCAATTGAGGCAAAATTCCGATAAAATGACAGAGAAAATGTTGGAAATTTCTAGGAATCTGGAAGAAAAATTAACGGAAAATGCCGATACAATGAAACAAGAAATGCTAGAAATTTCTAAAATCCTGGAAGAAAAATCTCTAGAAAATTCAAGGAAAATTATCGAAATTGAATATAAAACTAATGAAAATTCGGAACTCGTGGAAAAGAAAATATATCAGAAAATGACAGAAAATTCCGATAAAATGAAACAAGAAATGCTGGAAATTTCTAGGAATATGGAAGAAAAATTAACGGAAATAAAAAGAAATTTCGGAGGAATTGAATTAAATGACATAAAAAATTATCCTTTCCACTCGATAAAAATGAAACCACCTAATTTTGATGGCCAAACTTCTTGGAATAATTTTCTTAGACAATTTGAGGCCGCAGCATCAGCCAATAGATGGAACGCAACAGAGAAGGCTACAGCTTTAATTCTAACACTGCGTGGGGATGCAACAAATGTCTTGCAGAGAGTGTCCCAGGGTGAGATGAATTACGACCAATTAATCAAGCATCTGGAAATAAGGTATGGTCAAACACACCTTGAACACGTGTACCATTCACAGCTTAAAAATCGCTGCCAGAAATCTGATGAGAGTTTGCAAGAATTTGAAGCAGATATAGCTCGATTAACACGACTGATGTATCCTGGTGCAACAGAGAACATCTTGGAAACATTAGCTGTGCAGGCATTTTTAGATGGATTGAAGGATAAAGACATACATCAGGCATTGATACTCGCTCGACCAATTAAATTAATAGACGCACTGTTTCTTGCGCTCGAGATAGAAGCAGCGAAAAGTACAGTTAGAAGTCAAGGCCGTGTTCGGAAAATGGAAGATTCACGAGAAGGATTGGATGATCTTAGAACAATGATACAAGATATTATCAAGGAATCGTTAGCAAACAGGAAGAAAGTGGAATGCTGGAAATGCAAAAACACGGTCATATACAACGTCGGTGCAGAGAAAGATCAAATAATCGCACCAATGAAAAGTCGGGAAACTAGAACAAGCCGACATCAGGGGGTGTCCGTCGGCTAAAAAACATCAAGCCCCTAGAAAAACTGCAAACTGGAACACATCATTCCAACACCAACTCATAGTAGCTGACATTGAAGACGAATTAATTCTCGGTATGGACATCATGAATACTACAGGCTTCCTGTTGGATCTTAAGAATGGAATCCTAAAAGTTAATGGAGAGGAGGTGGTACTCCACAGACGGAATATTGGTAGAGTCCGGGTAACCCTTCCAACGGAAACATCAGTTCCGGAGAGAAGTGAGGTAATTATTGAGGGCCAATTGGAAGAAGCATCCCATCACAAAAACATTATGATCTTTTAACATATCGTTGATGACGATAAACTGGGACGAGGAGTAGCAATAGGAAAAACACTCGTTTGCACCGATAACAATGTATTAGTTAGAATAATGAATACTAACTATTACTCTGTTCATTTGAGGAAGGGAGTGCTGCTAGGACATTGTTCTGCTGCCTCATCGATATTGCGGAAAACCACAGCAGAGAATAAAAACAATGAAATGAGTTACCCGGAACTAGAAAAGTTGATTTCCCTTTCGACCCAAAATTCTAATCCAACTAAAAGAGAAAAAGTAAAAAAGTTGATCATGGAATATCAGGACGTATTTGATATTGGACAAAAAGGAAGAACCAATATCGTCCAACATTCCTAATTCTCGACCGATTAGGCAGACAGCCAGAAGACTGCCACTGGCGAAGCGGGAGGAAGCTGATAGGATTGTGCAGGTCATGGGGAGCGAGGGCATTATAGAATCATCTAGTAGCCCGTGGGCCTCGTGGTATTGGTAAAGAAGAAGGACGGATCAACTCGCTTCTGTGTTGACTATCGTCAACTAAATAATGTGACCAAAAAGGACAGTTATCCTTTACCCCGAATTGACGACACATTGGATACCTTGGCTAGATCTACTATTTTCTCCACACTGGATCTTAAAAGCGGATATTGGCAAGTTGAAGTAGCTCCCGAGGACAGAGAAAAAACAGCATTTACAGTAGGCAATGGATTATAACAATTCAATGTTATGTCATTTGGACTATGTAATGCACCCGCGACGTTCGAGAGACTAATGGAGACGGTACTAACAGGACTATCTTGGAAAACATGTTTGGTTTACCTCGACGATATAATTGTAATGGGAAAATCCTTCGAAGACCACATGAAGAACTTAGAAGAGGTGTTCCGACGATTAAGGGATTCTGGACTGAAACTCAACCCGAAGAAGTGTCACCTTTTCAAGAAAGAGGTGCAGTACCTAGGACACATTGTTTCAAGCCAAGGTATTGCAGTCGACGGCCAAAAGATCTCAACGGTGAGGGAATGGCCAGTTCCAAAGGATTTACACCAACTCCGGAGTTTTCTTGGATTATGCACGTATTACCGTCGTTACGTTGCAGGATTTTCAAACATCGCTAAACCATTAACCCGCCTCACTGAAGGAAAACAACGGTTCTTCTGGGACGGGGAATGTCAGGAGGCGTTCCAAAAACTGAAAAACGCACTTACCAGCGCACCAGTTCTAAGTTATCCTTGTCAGAGGGAAGGTTCTTGTTGGATACCGATGCAAGCAATGTAGGAATACAAGATATTATCAAGGAATCGTTAGCAAACAGGAAGAAAGTGGAATGCTGGAAATGTGGAAAACACGGTCATATACAACAATAGAGGGAAGGTTCTTGTTGGATACCGATGCAAGCAATGTAGGAATTGGAGCTGTTTTATCACGAATACAGGATGGGCAGGAAAAAGTGATCAGCTATTTTAGCAAGACTTTATCCAAGCCGGAGCGGAACTACTGCGTAACGAGGAAAGAGTTGCTTGCCGTAGTCAAATCAGTAGAACACTTCTATAAATATTTATATGGAAGGAAATTCTTATTGAGAACCGATCATGCTGCTCTTAAATGGTTTCTTCAGTTCAAGAATCCGGAAGGACAAGTCGCAAGATGGTTGGAAAGACTTCAGGAGTTTGACTTTGACACTGAACACAGAGCTGGAGCGATTCACAGGAATACAGATGCTTTGTCGCGAAGGCCATGCCCAGAAAATTGCAAGCACTATAACAACGCAGAATCAAAGGAAAGTCAAGTACTCCGAACAGCTGTAGAAAGCGATGACTGGAATTTAAAAGAAATCCGGCAGGATCAAGACGACGACCTTGTTCTAAAGCCCCTGATGACATGGAAGGAAAGTGGAACCAGGCCAACATGGGATGAAGTCTCCAAATATTCGCCTGAATTTAAGTCATACTGGGCTCAGTGGGATTCTATTGTACTGGACAAGGGACTGCTTAAACGCATATTCAAAGATTCAGAAGGCCGCGAAGAACGAAGGCAGATTATAATTCCAAAGAGTAGAATACCTGAAGTGATGAAAGAGATTCATAGAGGATCTTCCGGTGGACACCTGGGTATGTCAAAGACTTTAAACAATCTTCGGGAGAGATTCTACTGGGTGAACTGTAAGGTAGACGTCAGGGAATGGTGCAAGAAATGTGTGATTTGTGCAGCAAGTAACGGTCCACAACGACGAAGGAAAGCGCCTATGCGTCAGTACAACGTTGGTAGTCCTTTTGAGCGAATCGCAAGTGATGTCGCTGGGCCATTCCCCGAGTCTCACCAAGGAAATAAATACATCGTGGTGGTAATGGATTACTTCAGTAAATGGGTGGATGCCTATGCGTTACCAAACCAAGAGGCTTCAACAATAGCGGAAGTACTAATTAAGGAGTGGATATGTCGTTTCGGCGTTCCCTTAGAACTACATTCTGACCAAGGAAGAAATTTCGAATCGAATCTTTTTCAAGAGGTATGCAAAATCCTTAAGATTCATAAGACAAGGACAACAGCTCTGCATCCACAATCAGATGGTATGGTGGAACGAATGAATAGGACCATCAATCGCTATTTGTCAAAAGTAGTCTCTGACCATCAAAGAGACTGGGACCAACATCTCCATCTTTTCTTGCTGCCGTATCGATCGGCTGTACACGAAGCAACCGGGCAGACTCCAGCGAGCATCGTTATGGGTCGAGAGCTAGGACTTCCATGTGATTTAAAGTTCGGCTGCCCTCCGGGAGAAGATTTGGCAGGGGAAGACTATGTGAGCGACCTGAGACGAAAAATGGATGAAATCCATAAACATGTGCGATCCAACATCCAACGTGCTAGCGACCGAATGAAAGAGAATTATGACCTAAAAACGGATCACAGTGGTTATAAAGATAGAGATATGGTGTGGTTATTTAACCCACAAAGACGCCGAGGTCTCTCCCCAAAATTGCAAACATCATGGGATGGACCATACCAGATAATAGAGAAAATCAACGACATCGTATACAGGATTCAAAAACCACCTCGAGGAAAACCAAGAGTTGTCCATTTCAATCGTCTGACCCCTTATGCTGGCGAATAAGATGGCGCAGCGATTGGTGCGGTGGTTGAAAAAAGCGAGGAGAAAGCATTTGAAGACTTCATGGTTCAGCACTCTGATGGACATAAGAGTCGTTTTGATGTAACAAGAGAAGAACAACGAGATCTATTCCAAGTACCTTCGGAATATTGTCTTGCCCATTGTGTGGCCCAGGATTTGAAGATGTCACGAGGAATTGCTAGCGTCTTCAGGAAGAAGTTTGGAAGGTTGGAGGAACTACGCACTCAATGTCCTAAAGTCGGAAGCATAGTCCACCTAGATGTTAGAAGCCACCTACCGAAAAGGATCATTTACTATCTGGTAACGAAGAAATACTCTCGTCAGAAGCCAACCTACAGGGATGTATGGCTATCATTAAATGAGTTGAGGAAATCACTTCTACGTGAGGGTATCAAGAAATTGGCAATACCGAAACAGGCTGTGGGTTGTACCAATTGGACTGGAGAACAATCAGAAGCATGGTGGAAGTCCTTTTTGCCAATTCTGGGATCGAGATTTTGGTATGCTGTTATAATTCCAGGGGTATACGACATGAGAAGCCCATAGACTGCTATTTCTTTCGAACGTCAAAATATACAAAGGGGTCCCAGTGCAGGTATCGTCATAAGGTGCCAGAGGACCCATTTCGGGACGAAACATGCCTAGGGAGAGGGCAGTGTCACGAGACACGTGGGGGAAGGGATTCGTCATCGACGTGCCGACTGGATCGAAATAAAAAAAAAACAAGGTCAGATAGTGTCAGATATAAATATGAGATAAATACGTGCTGGTAATATTAATTGACTTCAATAAATCATTTGCAATTATTTACACATCCGTATAACGTGCAAAAACGTTACAATACTATACAGAGTGTTCCTAAAATTTGTTTGTACAGAACTTTTTTGTTTGCTCATAAATCTACATTCATTTTTCCATATTTTAATAGAAAATTTATTTTAGAACCTTTTATCACTCTTTGATAAGTTTGATAACAGTGGCGGTTTTTTTAGTTAAAGTGTAAGTCTCTGATTTCAATCGTAAACAAAAATCCAAAAAAAATCCAAAGGAAAGATCTGAGTCGGAGATGACAATTGAAAAACAAATTGAGCTGTTAACTTGCCCATGTTGTTTAAACTAAAAGTTCAATTTGAACAAAGTAGAGATAATAAAAGATCTTGGAGTAACACCTGATTCAAAATTCACGTTTGCAACACACGTCGTAAATATAAGCAAGAAGACTTTGCAAAAATTTGGGGTATATATGGCAGTTTGGGAAAAATTTGAATGTTGATTGACTGAAACCTCTATATTGCTGAATAGTCATCTAGAGTACGGACGCCACATACATCTGTCAACATCACTCGCCTTGAATCAATACAGAATAAATTATTGTGTTGTATGGAACACAAGAAGGGGTTGCATCATGTTCAGGGTAAATATTCAGCTATAAGGAATTGTCTCAACTTAACGGCGTTAGAAGAGCGTAGAATTAGGGAAGATTTGTTCATTTTATACCGATTATTGAATGGAACATTAGATTCACCATTTATCCCGAAACAATTATCTTTCAATATTCCACATAAGCAAACTCGCTCAAACAATATTTTTCACCTGGAAACCTACTGGACAGCTGTTGACGCCCATTATTCACTGACCCGTCTGATGATATCTGCAAACTCGTTCTGGAACAACTCGTGGTTTGATTTCTTTAGAGAGAATTAAATACTCTTCTTAAAAAAAAGTTAAACAAAATATATTAGTAGTGATATGTGTATATAAAATGAGTTATTTTTACATGCAACATAACTGTACATTAACATATAGAGAATTATTTTAGTTTTATTTGTTTTTTGAATCATATTTGTTCTATATATTCTTGTAAAATAGTGATTTACCGTTAATAAAGATATTATACATATTTAAAATTCCATTCCATCTTTTTGGAAGTTTCATCTTATGATGATAGTGTCCCTTGAATCGCTTAAATCTCTATATTAACTGTGTTTTTTGGTATTCCTCATACTACTATCCAATTCATTTTGATTTGATCATTAATTAAATTTAAAAAATATTTCATAAACATCTGTTTCGTTTCTTTATCTAATGCTTATCTCACATATTAACCATCTTAAAGGCTGTATACTTAGGTCTTTGTAGAAATCATATATATTTTTTATATTGTCTATATTATATCGAGTGATTAATTATAATAATAATGATAAATAATAATACTATGCTTTATTCAAAAAATATAAAAAGAACACTTACAGTTATTTCATAATAATTTAATAGCATCACACTTGACAAGAAAATTACTATAAGATGAAAATGTAATCTAAACAGTAATTCTGCTGATTCACATAGATAAGTACCTGGGAAATAACGAAATATTTGCAAATATACATTTAAACACTTACATTTTATGTCCAGATTCTCGATTTAAGTAGACAAAGTATTCATCAATTGTATATAGTTCATTCTAAACCAGTTTATTGAAAACAGTATTCTTAAACCTGTTAAAGCTCTTTCACAAGCGGCTCTAAGATATTATAAAATTTTACATAAGTGTAAAGTGTGCACTTCTCGGAAGCTTGAAATTTATGTTGGGAAAAGCGTAAATCTTTCTTGTATCTCGAACACAAACGAAGGCGAATAATAAATTATGTGATTTGAAATGTCCACGTAGCGAATTTATTTCTGTGAAATAAATACATTCAAACGAGTGTTGCTATGATAGCCTTGCTATTTGTAACACGCAAATTACCTTTGTATTATTCAACATCTGTCGAGGTATTAGCTAGAGAAGTAGTTGTTTCAATAAGTAATTTATTTTGGAAGACCCGTTGTTGTAGATTTACGAAATGTTTTCGTGTTTTTTCTAATTATTAGTTAATTTTTTACAACGTAAAGAATTTTAATATTTTTGTTATATAAATATTGGTTATATATATATATATATATATATATATATATACTCGTTCTCTACACAAGTCTTATTAGCTAATTTAGAAGGTATCTTTCATGTATTTCTGGAATTAATGACTATTTAAGAGAGGATAACACC
Organism: Ontholestes murinus; assembly: GCA_963969525.1. NCBI lineage: Eukaryota > Metazoa > Arthropoda > Insecta > Coleoptera > Staphylinidae > Ontholestes > Ontholestes murinus. Next base: position 52,699,106 of record OZ018390.1, on the reverse strand, counting down.
CTTGTATATATAAGAAAAATATATAACTAGTTTAATAATATTCGCCTAATACTTTTGGCTATAAAACACCCTACAAGTAATTGTGTATATAGTTTTTAATGAATCGCCTTTTAACATATTTCCGCCGCCAATTCATAACGTATACATCACGTTTGCACAGGGATTAACCATATCCCCCGATATTACTAAACACTGACGGGATTAGTGCTGCTACTTCCGTTGCAGGAATTGATAACATATATTAATAATAAACACAAGCGTCCCAAAGGCTTTTGTTTCGAGTGTTCAAAACAGGGGATCGAATATTTATTCAGAGCCAGCGGTTCCGCATTTAAATAACAATTAGTTCATAATTCGTCCACTCGTCATGTAACAAGTATTTTCTTTGTTTTTCTGCAAAAAATGAAAACATTTCAAGTGTGATAAGTACTTGTGAGAGGGTTTGTTAAAAAGGCGAAGTGTAATATTTTAAATGGTTCAACTGGTTTTGTAGAAGTTTGTGCGATGGGTCAACTTCGCTTTAAAGTTCGCGTGGCTGAGTTGTATTAAACAGAAGTTTAATATTTGAGTTAAACGATGTGTGATTTGTGTAGATTTAGTTTTGATATATTGTATATGACGTTGTTATTTCAGCAAATCATAAATTTAATTGAGGAATTTGCTATATATTTTATCATAATATGTTTAAAACGATAATAATTGAATGCCCATTATAGAAATGTTAAATACTCTTTTTATTATATGTGTTTTAAGTGTAAGGAATTAGCTATCTCAATATTCCTTTTTTACCTAATTCCATTATTTATCGACGTATTTCATATTTAATGTAACATTTCTTGTGTTTTATTATGTATTTAGAAGTAGTTATAATTAATAATTTACAAATAAATATTACGCACTATTATTCATATGAAACTGAAGAAAATGAAGAAACTACATGAAACTATTTATATTTATTTATTTATTCAATAAACGGTACACCCTTTTTATAATAAAATAATACATAACAAAAATGACAGTGTGAAAACACAAATATAGCTGAAAATAAATATAATTTTTACAATTAAAAAACTGAAAATAAACTGAACATAAAATCATAACGAAATTAACTAAACAAATTCAAATTTTTATGAGCCGCACAACAAATACAAAAATATACTTAAAACTAAAATTGATTAAATATTACAATTAAGAAATTAAAGATAAATTATATGAACATAAGGTCTTTTTATAACAATTGAAAGAACTCTGAAACAAATTAAAAGAATCGTAAGTCGCTGCGACTATATTAGCCAAACGCATCATCCTACTAATTGATTCGTTTTTTCCATAATTACAACGGCTGAAGTCTTCTCTAAATACCAAATTACTGCGTGTTGCATTAGGAATAACGAAATTAAGTCTTGCAAGCAATTCATCGCAACTAATGAAACCATTGATAATTTTAAAAATAAAACATAAATCAGATATAATTCTACGCTGTTTGAGTGGTTTTAAATTTAAAAAAGTCATCATATGACTACGACTATATGTCTCACCATATGAAACCACTCGAAAAGCTAAACTTTTCAGAAATCTATTCTTAACACGTTCAATTTGCTCGATTGCATTAGAGTAAAATGGAGACCATAAGGAAGATGCGTACTCTAATCGCGTTCTAACCAAAGTACAGAATAAAAGTTTCAAGGTATCAATTGAAAAGTCTCTACCAAATCTCAAAACAAAACCCAATATTTGTAGTGCTTTATGGCAAATATTATTTCTGTGTTTGAAAAACGACAATTTTGAATCAAAAGTTACTCCAAGATCCCGAATTTGATCAAACGAAGATAATACATGGCCATTAATAGAGTAGTGGAATAGCGATGATTGGCTTCTGGAAAACTGAATATGAAAACATTTGCTAATATTCAAGTGTAAACGGTTTAGATTGCACCATTCATTAAGATTGTGTAGATCCTCCTAAATTAATAAGTTATCATTCGCACATGATATTGAACGAAATATTTTCAAGTCATCAGCAAACAATAATATTTTGCAGTGATGAATACAAGCTGATAAATCATTAATAAACAGTAAAAACAGGATAGGACCACCAGATGAAACATTAATTGGACGTGAGACAAAATTATTTATTTTTACATATTGCTTTCTATTACTTAAATAACTAAAAAGCCATTTAGTGATAGCTTGACCAAAGCCAAGGTATGTTAACTTGTTAATAAGTGTGTAGTGACAAACACGATCAAAGGCTTTGGCAAAGTCAGCATACACTGCATCAAAATAGTATCCAGATTCTAAAGATCGCAAAATATAAGACTGATAGCATAATAAATTCGTTTCAGTAGATTTGCCTTGGCAAAAACCATGCTGCTCTTTACAAATTAAACGTTTACTATACCAATTTAATTGATTAGCAATTAGTAGATCAAACAATTTTGGTATTACCGATTGAATACAAATTCCTCGATAGTTTGTTATATCCTCTCTCTTTCCGCTTTTAAATAATGGTGTAATAAAGCTGCGTTTCCAATAGGTAGGAAAAACACCAGAACTAAGTGAAAAATTAAAAATTATATGTAGCGGAATACATAAAGAATACATACAACGTTTCACAAAGTAACTGGGCAACCCATCAAAACCAGCTGAACAAGAATCCGATAAATTTGAGATAGCAATAAATATATCCGAAATACTAATTGTAAACGTATTTAAATCAACAGAATTGACAGAATTATTAGCATTACGATCAGACAGAGAGCCAGAACTATCCACGTAGACATCTGAAAAGTAGGCCGCAAAGAGATTTACCGTTATCACTAGTTCTACCATTGAACTGCATATTTATGGGATAGCCATCAGTTTTACGAGACACGTTAACAAAGTTCCAAAATGATTTCGAATTATACTTAATTTTATTTTCAATTTTATTAATATATTCTCTACATAAACGCTCACTAAGTAGCTTACATCTTGAACGTAAAGATTGAAAAATCTCATAATGAGTTAATAAACCGCTTGCTTTATAATTAGAATGGGCTAGTTTTTTAGCTTTGATAAGAGATTTTAATTTAGCCTTGAACCATTTTGGATACGTATTCGATTTGATATATTTAACAGGAACATATTTAGATACGACAAACGAACAAACGTCATGAAATTTATCGACGAGGGTATTAACATTATCATCATTCATATAATCACGCCATAAAATATTAGATAAATAATTATTAATAGCATTATAATTCCCAGATTTAAAGTAAAGTACTGGAACAGAAAATTGAAGATTTTCAAAAGACTCCACATTACAAATATATATATATATATATATATATATATAATACGGTGTATGATGCATACTTTCATTGAAAAAATCATCTGACTTAGAAACACTTATTTTACCTAAATTAGTAGATATTAAATCTAAATAAAAACCCCTATTATTCGGTATATAATTACATTGTTGCAAATTATGAAATATCATAGTTTCCGCAAAAACATTTGCATATGAACAAGTGTTGTTATTAGAAATTATACTATCATCGTTAACATTCCAAATAGCAGACGGCAAATTATAGTCACCCGAAATCACAAATTTATGATCAGCATAAGAATCAGCAACATAATCAATTGAGGCGCAATGCAATGCATAAGTGTCAATACTTGAATTAGGCGTAATATAAAAAATTAATTTAAAACAATTATATTGAACTTTAACAAATAATTCTTCAATATTTGAATTAATGCTTAAACGAGAAGAGTCAATTCCGCATTTAATAGCAATTAAAACACCACCACTAGTTTCAGAAGATTTATCTTTTCTAAATATAATGTAACCGAAAAGACCCAATTCACAATAACATCATATTGGCAAACATTCGCATTTAATTTCAAATTATGAAGTTTGGTACAAATCCCTCCAGCGTTGTGGAAGTAAATACTTAGTTTTTTGGACTCCTCCCAGATTCCGATGAGACAATAGACGGAAAACCATTAATATATTTTATACTGAGCGCTTTGCCATTTCTTCTTCGATCTGCAAGTTAATTATTCAAGTCTTTTAAATGATCTCGCTGCAATTTTGTTCTATCGTTAGTAAATCTTACTGCACCAGAATTGAAATTTCGAGATGCTTTAAGTAGTTTTAGTGCCAAATTCGAGTCACTAAAAATAATTTTCACTGGCCTAGGCTTAGCACCTAATTTACCAAGTCGAATAACTTTAAGAGGATTGAAGGAATCAATTTTATCTTCAACAGTTCCTAAAGACTCTGGTAGGTTGAAAACGAGAACATTTGAAGCCCGGTGCTGTCGATCTTCTATTTCTCTTACAATATTTAACATCGAAACATTATTTGTATTAGACACTACTGCTTGTTTCAATTTAGACATTTCATCCCGCAATGATTTGTTCTCGTCTCTTAGGGATTGAATTTCCATTGTTAAATTACGAAGATCATCCCGAATGGAAGAAAAAATACGTTCTTGAAAAATTATTAATTGTTTGTCAAGAATGGAAGCTATGATTGACTCGAGAGATGATAAAGTAATCACGTTATCATTCGTTACTGAAAAACACGTAAAACATAACCATTTTTCCTTTTTGTTTGCATTATTTTTCTAAATTAAATTAAAACATGCTAAATGTTTCCATTCGTTGCACTTATTACATTCCAGCGCCGGTGTTCTTTTATTAATATTGCATTTACAAGTAACACAAACAGGAGCCATTTTAATTCACTATTGATTTTATATTAATATAGAAATAAATAAAGGGAAATAAACAAATTAAAAAATAAACAGGGAACACACTTCACACCCAGGGGCCGATCAGGGTGACTAACGTATACAAACAAATAAGGCCACGGAAGGGTAACATAAAATAAATGAAACACAAGGAAATAAAATATTTGCTTGAAATTAAATATATATCACTAATCTGTATTAATATTCAATCGAATAAGGCCGAAAAGGTAAAAAAGGGGACCAAATAGAAAATGAACATCGTTTTGATGCGAGACTTGCTCATTTACGCTTTCTTGGGGCTGATGATTTTGTGTACTACTCGCTGATCCTTCTTTTCGATTCTGAGTCATACTAAAACATCCAGGATACGACTCTAGTTACAACAGAGTTAATAAAGTCCGGCTCATTTTGATTCGTATCCAACAAAGTTCTTTCTGGTCTTTCGTCTTCCTCGGGATAAGCTTCGCGCAATCCTTGCGAATTTGCACTATCCCATGTACGACAAATGTGAACATATTTAGAATTTCAGCGATTTGATGAATTCTCAATCGACAGTTGAAACGCAAAACACACACGATTCAAGATTTCGTAGGTTCTGGTCGTTGTTGGGTATCCAAAATGAGATTCGTCGGCGATCTCCTTCCGGCCTTCTTTAAAAACCTTGTGCCATCTCCCGGACTCTGATCTTATAATGTAGTCATCCTTGAAGGCCTCTTGAAGAATCTGGAATGTTTCGGTTGCATTTTTTTCAAGCCGCACATCAAACTTGATCGCGTATTGCTGTTCAAGCAAACGCTCTAACTTTCATTGTTTTAACACGTTTGCCGCCAAGCGAATATTTCACATAAGTGCTGTTTTGAATCCCGCGTGACCGCCGGCGATCATAGCTAATATAAGGAATACTACAAATTATTTCCCCGGCGTGGAAAAAACGGCGACTATATGATCGCCGGCGGTACATGTGGCGGTGAACGTGTTAAGAAAAACAAAATTCATGTGGAGACACGTCTTGCCACTCAGAATTCTCTGAGGAAACTGGGCATCGGCTCCATTTCTCGATCCGTTTTATCGTCGCGTAATAATAAAATCAAACGCAGTACTTTCATAATAAACCCTTTATATTAGTAGTATATTTATATTTTAATAGTTCAAACATTTATCTGAAAATGACATCAAATATTAGGTTACACAGTGTACCAGACAATAATCATAAGGTTTAAAGATTACAGGTTGAGCTTTTGTTCTCGAGTTACGTTATTTAGTGCTGATGTAGTCATTTATAAATTCGTTTTCATCAATCTGTCCCAATTCTTGATTGTCTTCGCGAATATCCGATATACGACTATAGGTCTTTATTATATACAAATTTATAAGTTATTATTATTATAAGCGTTTACAATTCTGGAGAGAAGCCTTGATTTCACAGTGCTTATAATATCTATACTGTATCTCTATGTGGATAACCACTTTTATCCACCTTTAAGTAATAGTCAACGGTAACTAGATATTCTGAAAAAAGTAAAAAGTTCAATTTTTTCAAATCAATATATCTCGGTTATTATAACAGATAGAAAAAAAAACTGTAGAGGACAAAGTTTTAGATAATTTTACGTAGATTAATAAAAAATAATTAGAAATTATTTATCGCCATTATTTTCCGAGATATGACGCAAACTTACATTTTTTTAAATGGAAACCATAGTTGTCTATGGCCTCATTTAAGAGGTAATTTTTTCCTTTTTAATACAATATGACATACGATATAGTTATTTCTAAAAATAAGTGAGTTATAGTCATTTTAAGTTTTATTATAAATAAAAAATGGGTAGCCATGAAAAAGATGAACGTAAAACAATTTCAGTTGTTTATAATAAGAGCAATATTGTAATTATTAGCTTTACAAGTTAAACAAAAATGAAAAACCAGCGTAAGAATAATAATTTTGTAATTATCAAATGGCCTACTGTATGTGGTATAAACACATTTGTCAAGAGGATAATACGTTTCTTACAAAAATATTATGAACAGATCAATCGCGGTTCACTAATTGTGGTATTTTTAATCGCCACAATGGACGTAGATGAACTCAAGAGAATCCACGAGAAGTTTCACAGAGAAAACTACAAATTAAATTTGGGTTTAATCCATGGGGTGTTTGGATTAATAATTCTCGGTTCATATATTTTTGAAAGCTCACTAAGTGAAAATGATTACTTTCATTTTCTTCAGAAAACATTTGAAGTTACTCTCGATTGTTTAAATTTATCATTACAAGCAAGATTGAAATGGTTTCAATATGACGGTGCTCCACCTTATAACATGTTGGCTTTACAAATTATTTAAATGATGCTTTTCCTACCTCATAAGTGGGAAGAAATAAACCAATCCCAGGGCCACCTAGATCTCCCGATCTGCGCGTTTTAGAATTTTTTCTGTGGGGTTATGTAAAAAATAAAGTATATGAAAAATCATATCAATCCGTGGAGGATCATAAACTAGCTGTTATTGAAACATTTAATTCAATTTACATCAGAATAGTCAAAAAAGCCATAAATTCAATTTTAAAAAGGTATAATTTATGTCATAATAATATTAATAGTGGACTCTTTGACCATATTTTTTAATATTAAAATTTCTCTGCCATTAATATTTTGATAAGTACAGAATTACTTTATGCTGTTGTTTCATTTTGGTTTATCTCTGTAAAACGAATCATTACACTGTAGCTATTATTATAAACAACTGCAATTGTTTTACTTTCACCTTTTTCATGGCTACCCATTTTTTATTTATAATAAACTTTAAAATGACTATAACTCACTTATTTTTAGAAATAACTATATTGTATGCCATATTGGATTAAAGAGAAAAAAATTACCTTTTGAATAAGGTCATAGCCATCTATGGTTTCCATTTAAAAAAATGTAAGTTTGCGTCATATCTCGGAAAATAATGGCCATAAAAAATTTCTGACTATGTTTTATTAATCTGCATAAAATTATCTAAAACTTTGTTCTTTACAGTTTTATTCTATCTGTTATAATAACCGAGATATATTGATTTGAAAAAATTGACACTTTTTACATTTTTCAAAATATCTAGTTACCCTTGACTTTTTTGAAAACTTTGAAAGCGGAATTTTATTCGTCTCATAAATCTACACTTCTTTCCCCATTTAACCGTTTCTCTATCTCTTATAGTTTCCGAGATCACCATAGAAAACATCGAAAAAAACTCACCCTGTATAATGTTCTTCAGTCACTTCGTCTTCAGATGCGTAGCCAAACCATAAAGCAAGGTCTCTTTGAAGGTTAGGGATGATCCTTGACATAAAGCAATTGATAAATCTATTTAATTACTTCATTACACTATTTTATTGGGCATGTGAGACTGCGTTTTCTCTTTTTATAATTTTAAGGATTTTGTATACTTTTTCAAACTCTTCTCCCAAGTAACTCCATTTATCTATCCCATTCTTACACAGTGCACTCCTATAATAACGTACCGCATCTAGCTCGCGTCAAGGCAATCTTCTCTTCATTTGAGACGACACTATTAGTCAAGTACACCTGCCACCTTTCATACTCTGGATTATATGTTTTATCCATGCCTGCACATTTACCCTATTCTCCAACCATGCACGTCCTCGATACCTCTTTCACCAATCTCTTATTATCCAATTGAGCCAAATTCATCTCATACGTTACCACTCTCTCTATTGCCTCTGCATGCACAATCATTCTATTGGTTTCCTGAAAGCAGAATGTACCCAGGCGTTGATTTTTCAACACCCAGAATCTGCTTCAGGAACGACCCATACAGCAAAATAGGCTTCACACATATATCCCACAGCTGGCACGCCAATTGAAAGTTGCCTGAGAACCATTTTCCCACTTTTCCTCACTATGCCCCAAGCTTTTCTGGCTTTCCACAGTATCCATTTGGCGTGCTTACCGTATCCACCTATGCATTTAAATACGAAGCTCAAGTTGGCTATCAATGACAGTACCTCTTTATTACTTTTTAGTAGTAGTATAGCCCTACAAAAAAACCTTATGTACATATATCTTGTAATAATTTTATCCTTTTGAAGTCGACAATAAATCTAGTGTTACACTATATACCAAACAATAATTAGAATATTAAGGAGATTGCAGATGCAGTTTTACTTTAAGTTACGCTATATTAAATTTATCATAGTGTTGAGTTATTCATTCTTTACATACGTTTCTATTGTTCTACTCCAAATCTTTTGTTTCCTTGGGATATTATTAAATTCGATATACGACATTTTTGATCCTTTTGTGACCTCTGTAATTTGGAGAGAAGAGCAGTCTTCGCAATTTATTGAAAAAATATAATATATCTTTACTTGTATATTTACTTGTATCCACCTTGATATCATTATTTTCCTATATAATAAATATTATTATTTGATCATTCGTTTCATCCATTTACATCTTAAATTCTTTACATAAGGTTCTATTTCACTTCTTTTACATTTAGTTCGCCGAATTATTATGACGTAGGCAAACAAAAATTCTTCAATAGATAGTGATTACCCTCGAAAAATAAGGATTGATGGTTATATTCAATTAATTCATTATGTTATTTTATTGTGAATGTAACACTATTTCTCTCATCAAGAATTTTCTATACTCTTAGAAAAAATATTTCAAATTTCTATATACAGTTCCTAGCAAAGAGTGAAATCAATGTATTACTAGGACGATGTATTTTATTTACAACACTGCGATTCATTCAAATGAGTTAGCATCGTTGTAATGGTGTATAAATACTTTTTTCTTCATCTGGAACCGTTACTTGTCATATAAACTATACATTCCTTGCATCATTTTCTTACGGCTGATTTATAGTATATACAGTAAAAAAATATAGAAGTTTGTTCAATGTCTTCGATATATAAAAATACACACCGAAAGATGAAGTGAGAGTTTACACCACTAGAGATATTCTAGATTAGAATTCGACTACGTTATTCATGACCCTCTCAATTTTGATATTGCAGCAAACCGTAGTCCTTATACAATGGAATCCCACCAAGCACTCATTTTAAGAATTTTAAGATGAATACGATCTATCTGAATCTCCTCATCTCCTCTATATTCCAATCACTTTTTACAATCAGTTGTCGTACTAGATCTGTTTTGATTCGTCTTACAGTATTCATAATATATCCGAGATAAAATATTTCCGCGCAAATTATCCTTGTTGAGCATTCAGTATCAAATTTAATCTACTAGTCTTTTTTGAGCTGTAGGACAAAATAAGAGAAGCATGGTCGTTTTTAATAGATAACATTTCTATTAGAAACAATACAAATATTTCTATAAATTTTCCACATATAACCAATGCAAATCGTTGTTTTATTATTAAGTAATTATTTTATCAAGGTATTACTAAATAATAAGGACATTCCTTTTACATATTTTAAGGCGACAGTTTTTTGGCCGAGCTTCAGTTCTCTTTTAAATGTTAGAAAACGCCTTATAAATTCTTCACATGGTTATCTGAGTATTTTTCCATTCTGATAGGTGATATGTCTTATAAGATATTCCTATTATTATTATTATTTTAATTAGTCTCTTATAAAATAAATAGCATGACAGTGAATTGCCAAAATTTGGGTTCCACTCCAAATGCTGTAACCCATTGGATCTTGGAAGCCATTTGCCAATATTCGATATCAAATTTGAGAATATAGTATATCTAGTCAATATAGGTATATAATATTGGTGTCAATTTAGGGTCAACTCACATAATTAAGTTGGCGGTAATCAACACTAATGTGGATCGATCTATCTTATTTTTGTTTTCCTCATTTGACCACCACCACAGTTTATTGAACTATTAAATGGCTTGACGAATAAAGCACTAGTAACCTTTCTTCACAATTTTATTTGATTTACCAAATCTACATTTCGGGCACAAAGTGACTATTATCAATGGATTAGCACTAAACATGAAACAAAAATTTTAAACTATATATAGACCGGCGGATTATAAAACTAGGCGGTATGGATGAATTTCAGGAAAGAACGGTAATTAAGAGATAAGCCGAAAGAATAAGGGTGGTGGTTTAACCAGGTAAAGGGGGATTAGGAAAAACACAGAACACGCCTTAATTCTGGTCTTTGTGTCCGAAATGTACATTTAGTAAATCATATAAAATTTTGAAGGAAGTGCTTTATTCATCAATCATTTTGATCTTCACGTAACTCAATCAACCAATTTATTTATTTAATGGCTCCATAATGCCCTTAGTTTCTAGGTCAAATCAGTTTTCTGTGTTCTCATCTTCTCGTTTACCATTAAATATGTCGAAAATGTTCAGCATATATTTATTAAATAATATTAAATAATAATTATTTTTGTCCAGTCTTAAATATATTCTAGTATTTTTTGATCAACTAATTTATTACTGAAACATTAGATTCTTTTTATCTCCGAATAACTCTATTTTATTATCTCCTTTGGTATTTCCTAGTATCTATTAAGTAAGCAAACAATATCTAATAGGTGCTGATGTATGTAAGACTAAGGTCGTCTACTTTGATTCATTTGTTCTAGTCATTCGAATGTCTGTTGGTTGAATTATTCAAAAGAGCTCTTCTTAGATAAACATTAAAACTTTGCATATTTTCACATTTCTGGTACTTTCTCCTTGTCTTTAAAATGCTTCCTTATGTCCTAAATTAATTTTTATATTCATCTATTTTTACTAAACTGTCTCCATTTTATTAACATGACTTCTAATTGTAAATATTTTAGGCGGCTTCAGTGAATTATTTTAATTTCTCAGTTGATCTATGAACGACTGCATAATCTTTTTAAGATGTTCTTATACAAGGTGGCGCAAAAGTAATGTCATAGTTTGAATTAGCTGCCATTTTGTTATAAATCAAAAAAAGAGCTCTGTTTTCATTAAAAATGTATTTAAAAGTGTATTATTGGTTACATTACTTATTATTATTCATTATATCGCTCAAATGGCCACCTCCAGAGTTGATGCATAATTGCGCTCGTTTTGCGGCATTTCGAATTGTTGCTCGCAAAACATTCGGCTCCAAATTCGCGATTTCTTCTTCAATGTTAGCTTTCAAGTCTTGCAAGGTTCGTGGTTTGTTATGGTAAACGCGAGATTTTAAAAAGCCCCAAAGGAAGAAGTCTGGTGCTGTTAGATCTGGCGATCAGGACGGCCAGTACAAATCTCCAAAATGGGAGATCACCCGACCAAGAAATTGGTGTTTCAAAATCTCCATAGTTACTCGAGCTATATGAACGGTTGATCCGTTCTGTTGAAACCAACAATGATTGAGACCCAATGCAGCAACTTGCGGCAAAAAACCTCGTTTAGCATCTGCCTGTAACGCTCGCCATTTACGGTTACGGCAGCGCCGTAAGGACTAATCACCTTTTCACTGCAAATGCCGCACCAAACAGTCACTTTGAGAGGATACAATCTTGCTTTACACGTAGATTCTCTGTACCCCAGAAACGCAAAATAACGACGACAAAATTTACGTTGCGTTTAAACAATGTACCAAAAATTTGTCAAATAAGCAGTAACAATAAATCCACGATCTTGAGGTGTGTATCGCTCCATGGCTTATTGACAACTAATTCACTATATATCTACATTATAAATGTCGAAACACACTGACATTTGGCACCATCTGCAAAAATGGCGACCAATTCAAACTATAACATTACTTTTGCGCCACCTTGTATATCAGGATATATTTAAATAAAATGCATACTTTAGTTTCCTGTAGACTTTTGAAAACGGATTGTAAGCTGTTAATAAAAAATAGTTTTAAGTGTGTTTGGTACTATTCTATGATTGATTAGGTTCATTACACTTTTTTAAATGTTATATTTCTTTACAAAAAAACAGATTTCATATAATGTTTTTCTTGTATAAAGTCTTCAAATTGCTTAGAAATCTTGTTGTGAGCATTTTCAAAAAACTTCTTCCAAAAGTCAATTATTTTCCTGGATTCAACAATTTTCCAGCAGCTTTTTAATTATTTTTTTAAAAGTATTTTTTGTTTAAATAAAATTGATTTTCTTTAAAGACTATTCATCTCTCCAACATTTTCTTCAGATTTTTACTTCAATTTTATTGAAATTATTGCAAAAAAATTAGTCAAGAATCCCATAATTTTTCAGTAGTTGTTCTGTTAATTTTTATAAACTTTTTCAGAAATTTTATTGAAATTATTGCAAAAGTTTTAGTTAAGAATCCCAGAATTTTCAGTAGATATTCTTTTAATTTTTATAAAATTTTCCAGAAATTTGTTTCCCAATTTGCGAGTATTTGAAGGAAGTATTTTTAGAATTTCAAGAATTTTGTGATTTTGGTTTAACATCAGATTACTTAACAGTTCTAGCACTTCCATAATCTGATAATATACTTAGTGATATACAAATTCGATCACTTAGTACATATAAATCATTATAAATGTTTAATTGTGGAGGCGTTTACTTTGTGGTACATCTTGAATATACTGAAGAAAGAAAACAGGATAAATAAATAACCAATTAAATTTTAACATTTATAGAAAACCTACATATACCGACTCCATCATTCCAAATCATTCCCGACACCCTCAAAAACACAAATTAGCCAGTTTCACCTCAATGATTAATAGAGCCCTCAACATTCCTTTACCAACGAAATCCGCACAATTAAAAATATTGCAATTAATAATGGATACAAAGAAGAGACAATTAATAAATTAATTCATAAATCGGAAATGAAGCGTCTCAGTAAATATTTACATGCAAAAACAGAACCAGACAAAAAAGCATTCGAAGCAATCACTTATTTCGGAATGGTAAGCACTAAAATTAAAAAAGTCCTTGAAAGATGTAACGTAAATATTTGTTTCAAACCCTATAGTAAATTAAGTTCAACTATTTTTAATTGTAAAACTGAAATTGAAATCATGAATAAATCCGGAATTTACAAGCTCACTTGTTCCCATTGTAAAAGCGTGTACATCGGCCAATCTGGTCGTAATTTTCGAATTAGATTGAACGAACATAAAAAATCATTTTGTCAGAAAAATAATAATTCAACTTTTGCTAATCACTTGCTGGAAACGAATCACCCTTTTGAAAATGACATTCTTTCGGTAATCCACTTAACGGATAAAGGACGCAAAATGGATTTACTAGAAGTCATGGAAATTTTCAAAGCTAAGAATAATCCGGGAATTTCCCTTCTTAACGACCAGATAGACCTGATGTACACGCCTCTATTCAACTGCTTAATATAAATATGTTAGACTCCGTAATATTAAACACTTTATGTTTGATAATGACTAGTTGATAGTCGAAATTATAGTCACGTGTAATTTGTTAAATAAAAAGTGGTAAAACAAAGTGATCCTGTTTTATTTCTTCCGTAAATCATTATATTTTGATAAAATTTTATATTTAGGCTTATCTTGGTGAAAAGAAAAAAATAATAAAAATTCAGCTGTATCAGATAAAGTTTTTGTTTTAGATTCAACTTGTTTATTTATTGGCCCACAAGGTGAAATCTAACAGTTTGCTGTAGTAACCATTTTAATTTTACTGAATGCGGTTTTAAGCTTTTGTTGTTTTCTTTTTTTACAATGCAAAGACGAGCAAATTTGTATCAACTTTCTGAGTTGTTTTTTCATAGTTGGACTTTTTTCCAAAAAAATAGCGACAAGGTGCAGAAAAGTTTAAATACTATAGCAATATGTTGTCGGGCATGGGATCAAGAGGGTCGAACACGAAGAGGTAGAGGTACCTGTACCTCGTCGAAGAACCACAGAGCGTGCAAATCAGTGTTTGAGACTGTTGTCTTTAAGAGATCGTTTCTCCACCCCCAGATCCATTGCAACCATGGAAGACCAATTGGAATGCGAACAGCGAACAGATTTGCACTTTTGACCTTATTTCATTCCGGTCGCACTGGGTGCTTTCTTTAACCACTAAGAATCAACAAAATTGTTTCGAGTGGTGTAGGAAACGATTGATATAGAAGGAGGAATGGAATTTAGTGACTAATCTAGATTACGTTTAGAGATGTATGATGGCAGGGCCAGAGTCAGAAGACGATGTGGTGAAAGAAGAAATCCACAATTTTTTGTTGAAAGGCACGTGCATTGTTGGGGATATGGTACGGGGGTGCCATTGCTTATGGCTTTAGGTCACCTCAAATATTCGTTAGAAGCAACACGACCGCACAGCGTTACATCGGAGAAATTTCTCATCTCCTACCTTATTTTTAGACATTACCAAATCCAACTTTTCAGCAGGATAATGCTCGCCCACACATTACAAAAGCCACAATGAACTTCTTTGAGCACGCTAAGATTAATTTGTTATCTATCTCCAACTGAGCATGTGTGGGATATCATGGGTCGAAGACTCCTTATTTTTCAGCATCCCCCCAAACTCTAGAAAGTCTTTGAAATGCGTTAGTAATTACTTGGAATTATACCACAGGAGAACATCAATCACCTAATGAGAAGCAAACCTAGCCACCTTAAAAAGTGTGTATAGCCCACCGTGGGTCATCGATAAATTATTAATGTTTGTTTTTCCATAAAGTTAGTTGAATCGAAGAGAAATTTTGTACAATTTTACAAAATATTATGAAAATCAAATGATTTATACTAGGTGTTCGGATTTCTATGTTACCTAGTATAGTTGGTAAGAATTTCTGTGATATAACAAATATGAAGAAGAGTGTAAATAGTTATATAAGATGATGATCGACCCATTTGTTCTAGTTTTTCGAATGTTTTAAATGTTGTGTAGATTTATATAATGGTGCCTACACGTTATATAATATTTTTACAATAATTATTTGTGGTTAAAACATAGTGAACTTTTCAATTCAGTGTATGTATGGATTACCATATAGTAATGATCGCAACCATTATTTTTATTGAATCAATGAACTTTTCTATAGAACAAAGTTTAAATTATGCTTATTCTCAACATATTTCTAGTACTTTTGCTTGATTCTCGAAGATTTCTTGTGTTCTAATTTTTTATGTTCCTGTAGATTTTGATAAAATTTTTGACATCGATTTTGAATTGTTAGTAATAAATATGTTTATCATTTTCTAAATACATCGTAACTGTTTGTGAAATTAATTAATTAAATAGAAACGTCTTCAAAAAGATCTGTTAATTTCAAGGTTTCTACACTTTTGCAGAAATTTATTTTTTATTTTATGCTTAAATAAAAATTAATTTTGTGACAGCAGCAATTTCAGTTTGTTGACGTTTATTCTAATCCGAATATGATGAGGTTTTCTTCTTCACTATTGCTCTCTGAGAAAACACATACTTCTTCTTCTGAATGGTCCTCTAAAATATCTGCTGGTCAAATTTCAGGATCAAAATTAACTTCGTCGCTATCGGAAAAGGCTTCTCTTATATTCGTTATGTTCTCTAAAATTTTTGGTATATTGGGACATCTCGCATTTTTAGGGTAAAGTTTCATAACTGGATAAAAATATTCTAAATAAATATTTACCTTATTATAATGAAAATATTCACATTAGCAAGCTACAATAACTGTAAATCGAAATTGTTCACAGAATAATGGTACGAATTTCAACTGCACTTATTTCAACTTTATACAACTTCTACAACAAAATGATTGAGTACTATGTATATTTCAAAATGGATACAACAATTGCCAATTACCCATAAGAAAGAAAATATTTTTCATCACCATAATGGCGGATTAGTGTAGTTCTAAGAAGTTATCATAATATTTTCAAATTGTAAACGTTAAAAATAACAACCGGTCATTTTGACCGTTCGGTATATATAGGTATATCACATACGTATAAAAGAAAAAAGAAAGTGTAAGATCAAAATAATTTATAATTTTATTAAATACATAAATTTAGAAAAACGGCATTATGTTTTCAAAAATTATTAAATGAAGTTTAAAGAGAAAGTTTCGTGAACAATTCATGCAACCGGTCACTTTGACCGGCCGGTACTTCTAGTGTTAAGTGAGTATTATATCCGCAAACAGTTATATACTTATAATGTATGTTATGATATATTATTACATTATTTATCTTCTGTATTGTTTTATTCTAGGTATATTCTAATGGAAAATATGATATATAACATATTGTTTCGTACTCACAATAAATTATATAATATTACTACTATTATTATCAGTCCCTACGTTCAAATTCAGCCTTTATCAATATCTGTGATATTGCTTATTAATACTATTGTATTGATAACGACGCCGGCTTACGTATTTTCGTATGAATACGCATTATGCAAATATGAAATGTTCACCTTAGTAAAATACCCGCCCCCGACGGCTATTCCATTACAACCGTTTAATGTACGGTGTAATCTACGGGAAAAGGGAATCAATTACACCGGTTCGATATTTTTTGAAGTAAAACATAAATTGATTTAGGAGTGAGGTTAATACGTTTTCAGCGTATGTGCATTTTGAATTAGATGTAAAAGACGTGGATACTGTAAAATGGGGGACTTAATTGAGTTTCATATTTTCAATTCACATGCACTTATCGACAAATTAAATTTAGCGACAGAGGGGATTTAATATTATTGTCTTAGTAGAGGTTTAATTTGATTTTATAAAAGGAATATAATATGTATTCAAATAATTTTATTTATTTTAGCATTCATACTAGACAACGTATAGTATTAAAGAAAGGTTGATTGAAGAAAACAATATTTGCATTAAAATATATACAATAGGTGGACGATAGCCAGTTGACAAATGTATTCAGATTTGTAATTTTATAGTAATTTATACATATTTATTTATTTAACTTCGGTCTCTATTTTTGAATAGTACATACAAACAAATTAATAAAAATAAAAACATATTATGTATCTATCCATTTATCAATAGACCTTATGTGATGTGTATATATATGTTCAATATAGATAATAATGCATCATATTTTCATCGCTTCAGTAATCAAGGACAATCTACTTATTGTAATATTTATTGCAAATAAAATTTTAATTAGGTTTACTTTGCCTTTCTAATTATCTTGATATGCTATGTAAAATTTCCTGCTCAGACCCTTCATTATGAGTTGCATTTAAATTAAACATTATTTTCAACTTAACGTTTCCATAATTCGAATAGCTAGGATAAATAATGGATCTATTATACATGCAGGAAGTTTATTAACACATTCAGTTTTAATATGCTGATATAATTACAGGCTTCATGAGCGACTAAAAGACGGTAGTAATATGTAATTTGAGTTCCTAATGCTAAATATATATATCGTGCGCTCGTCTTAAGTATCTCTATATAGGGAGGATATATACGATGCTCACAAACTACCAGACCTAAATACTTTTACATTTAAAATGTTTAACACAATTATATCAATTCACTTTCATACTTTTTAATCCTTACATGCACCTTAAATGCTTGATTGAAATAAAATTCAGTGTAAGTATGGATTATTACGTAGTAACGGTTAAAACCATTCTCTTTATTAAGTGATATCATAGTTTAATAAACTTTAACATATTTTCCAAATATGTTGTATGTTCATGTAAAATAAGATTTAATGAAGTATTTTCTACTGTCTTCAATTGCCTGGTAAGTCTGGCCCAGAAAATTATCCAAATGATGAGGCTGCATTTTTATCCAAAGTTAAAACAATATAATTTTTCAAGATTCTATAATTAAACAGGTATTTTTCTTATATCAAAAATGCACAATTTCTTGATCAAATAAAAATTAATTTCTTTGAGGGTTTTAGAATTTTCAAATATTTGATTAGACTCAAATAGTTTAGCTGACAAAATGTACACATATTTATCAATTCATATTGATGCCTTATAATCTTTACCAGTACCTATGCCTTTTGTGTATTGAAAATAAAGTCATCTTTGTTTTGCAGCATGATGCATACAATTAATTGAATATATGCCAGATTTTTGTAATAATTGTAACAAATTATACGTTGGTCAAACCCAAAGAAATTTAATTAAGAGATTTAAAGAACACAATTATCATCTAAAAAATCAAAATCCAGACAAATCAGCAATAGCTTTCCATAATTTCCAAACCGGACATCAATTCTCACTTCACAATGTAAAGTTATTAAAACAATCAAGTAATTCCAGATTAAATATCTTAGAAGCAATAGAAATGTATAAATGTAAAGACAGATTATTAAATTTCGATTTAAGTCCACTAGAAAACCCATTGTTGTCTCGTTCCGAAAAAGAATTGTAAACCTGCCGACACCTTTCCCAGTAATACTAATCCCCATCCAATAGAGCCGACATAATTAAACTTAGGTTTTCCCACTAATCCCTGTAAGGTATATATGGTAAACAGATGTAATTAGTTTTAAAGCATTCAGTTATTGAAAATGAGCACATGGTGCTCGAAATGTACATTTAACGTGTAAAAATAAATTAGTGAAGAAAGGAAATCAAATCGTGTTTAATTAGATTGTTGATATAAACACTTGCATATATTTATTTTTCTTCGACTATATTCGACTCTTGGTAATTTACAATCTTCTTGATACAAAATTAAAACAAGTGAAACAAAACCAGGTGTTTTAATAAACAATTTAATTAATACAAAAAAGTTTCACCACCAGTTAAGTTAATTATCGCTTATACGCTTTATAAACTAAGTCGATGCTAAAGTTACGTTTGACTTGAGGCCACTCAGTTGTTTCCTCACATCTGCTACACAAAACATATTCATATTAGCAGACAATATGTTTACTAAAATAATCAGCAAAACCACTAACTACATCATTACAGCTGGATAACTCTTTGTGATCTAGTGTCATGACACCTGAAATGCGAGTCGAGGCCGTTTTTTGGTTTACATATTTTCAAAGAAGTTGTGGAGAGGTAATGAGGTTCTCCTTAACCTGAATAATGTATTTCAAGTGAGAAAGAGTTATGAACTTATTGCAGAATTTTCGTAGGTCTTGAAGAACACATTTATGACTCTCCTTTCGAGAGAGCAAATATTTTTCACGAGCTATGTCTTTCTTTGCAGGTTAAATTTTAATTGGGCGGCTAAACCAAGGAGGTTTGTCTTACGATTTAGAATTTGCAGTATTTGTGCTTATCAAATAATTGGAACAGCTTCTTCTATAATGTACCACAGGCAATGTTAATTTCAGCAGCAATTCGAGAGGTCAATATAAATGCCTATAAAACTTGTTTTCCTAAAATACCTTAGCCAGTTTGAATAAAATTTATGTGATTATCTGCACACGCGACATCAACAGCGATGCTGAGCGTAGGATGGTGAGAGTCTTCTTTCCAGCGATCAGTATTCTCAACTAAACTAGCTGAAGAGATAACTAGATCAAGCATTCTTCCATTATAATTCAAGATGTTGTTATGCTAGGATAAATCGTTGCAATTAATGAAAGCGTGTTAAGTCTTCATAGAAGTTCTTTTGTTACAAATATGATATTAATAATAATAATAATAAACACTTTATTCTTATTAGGGAAAATACATGGCATACATGAAATTAGTATTAATTACAATTAAATACACTCACAATTAACCGCTAAATGAATACGTCAGAAAAAGTTACAATACTTTAATTTATGTATTCCGAAATAGAGTAAAATTCTTGCTCTACTAAGAAATTTCTTAATTTTGTTTTAAATTCATTCTCTTTAGTAATATACTTTAAGTAGCTTGGCAGTTTATTGAACATCCTCAATGCGCAGTACAAGGGTGAACTTTCATAGAGGGAGAGTCTATGCAGCGGGTATGCATATTTATATGTGAACCGAGTGTTGTGAGTATGCTTTGGAATGAATGAAAGGAATTTTTGCTTATTTTTGAAATTGAAAACTAAGATTTCGTAGATATATAAACTGTAGAGTGTAAGTACGCCCGCTCTCCTAAATACTCCTCTACAACTGTCTCTTTGATTTAGGTTAAAAATGATCCTAAGTGTTCTCTTTTGAATAATGAATATATTTTTAGCTGATTTTGAATAACCGTAATGAATTAAACCGTATCTAATAATACTTTCGAAGTTTGCCTTGTAAGTTATTATTAATGTCTTAATATCTAGAACTCGTTTTAATATTCTCAGTGTATAACACACCGTATTTAATTTTGAGCATAAGTGATGGCAATGATTTGCCCAGTTTAAATTACTGTCGATTACCATTCCTCGAAAGTTGCATTTACTTTGAACAGTAAAAGACGTCTGACTTAATTTTATGTCGCTTGGTATATTTTGTTTGTTTTTTGTACTAAAAATAATGACGTTTGTTTTATTCGTATTTATAATCAATTTATTCATATTCATCCAGTTTTGCACTGTATTAAATAATTGATCAGCTTTTTCTTCCAATTCATCGGCATTAGAGGATGACATTAACAAGCTGGTATCATCGGCATATGTTGTTATGTAAGCACTTTCGGGAATGACTTCAATATTCCCAACATTTCCAACCCATAAAAAGTAATTGCTTACCGCGGAACTCATTTTCAATTAACTCGTAATTGTTTACAGTAAATTAAAAAATAAATGCCGAAATCACTGTTATTCAAGATGTTCAAGCTGGTAGACACTGTCACCTCTTAGAGGAGACTGTCTTCAACAGACCCTATAATATATCGATAAAAAGAGAAACCGGGAGTGTAGAGGGCGGGGATATCCTCCGAATTTACACTCATGGTTCTAAAACCAAAAGAGGATCCAGGGCGGGTATTTACTCGCAACAAATGAACCTATCACTAGCTATACCCCTAAAGAAGCACACAACTACTCTGCAAGTAGAGATCGTTGGCATGATCCATGGGGCAAAATAAATCCTACACCGTGATATCCGTGATAGGAACATACTAGCAGTAAGTGGTCACTAAATCACCTCAAGACTAGTAAAAGAATGTCACAACACCCTGAAACAAGCAGCACAATCAAACAGTATTGAGCTGCGCTGGGCCAAGGGACACAATAATGAAGAAGGAAACAGCAAGGCAGACGAGCTGGCGCGAGCTGGATCGGTTTTCAGTGATACCACGGGCACCCGATCACGCCAACACCGAAATGCCTCATTGACATCCTCAAACAGAACACTCTCAAGACGCTAAAAAAACGTTGGGGCAACACCTCAGGCTACAGACAGGCCAAGGAAGCAATGCGCTCACCCAATCTGAAAACAGCTGAATACTATCTGCGACTGTCCCGGGGGAATCTGTGTATTATCACAGGTATCCTTACGGGTCACTGTCAGTTAAGGAAACACTTGTTTACTATGGGTCTGGTGAAAACCCCCATATGTAGAGCATGTAAAAAAGAGGACTAGACAGTGTAATGTGTTAACTACCTGCCCAGCTCTCGCCCACCTTAGAGAGTCCATGCTAGGGGAGCTCTGGCCGAACATAACCAACATTAGGGATACTCCTCCAAGCGTTGTGCTGACCTTTGTTCGTTACCTTGTGTGGCTAAATGAGTGATAGAACAACGGAGGGCAGTCCCAGCCAGGGGGCACAACGGGCCTAGTGAGGCCTAGGTGCTATGGTCAATGATTTGATCATCCTTAGCAAGCTCGATCCAGATCCAAATCCAGATGTCTACAAGTTTAGGATTTAGTCCTCAAACATTTGATACAGTACATGAAGGCCATGTGAGTGCTGGGTAGAATCTTTTTGAACAATTTTGTCGAATATCTTCGGAGTATTATTTAGATATTTAATGAAGAGTTTCTCACCACAGGATTCACGTCGCAATCATGTTTGAGTTTAAGGTTATTACCAAGCTTCATTTTGTTTTTAAGTAACATAGTTGCCCTACATCATTGGTCCAGGATGATTTTAATAGGACGTGGTCTTTCGTCGACTTTACATAATGTGAAGACCTTCCTAAGGGATACTGAAATATCAAGCGATAACAGTAGTGATATTTCTTCTTTTCGTCTTTTAGGTTGTCATTAGAAGATTGTTCCGGGAAATTATATAGAATTACACTATTTTCCCTCTGTTCATCAATTTCGCAAATGATATTTAGATTTAAGTTCACCTTTAGGACCGAAGACAAAAGCCTTCTAATTGGGTTAGACTGTTTTTAAGAGTGTGCTATTCATCGTGCAACATCCGATTATCATTTTTAATTTAGTCATGACAGATAATATGGCAGTAAGCTGGATATTATTCTCCGCTAACCTATCACATTTACTTGTCAATTGACTAACGGACTCCCTGAGCTCTTTAACCCTACTTACAAGGTCGGATAAAACGTTTCTTTATCAATCCAACATATACTTAGTTTATTACTCATTTACTTAATAAGGGATACATTGAGTTCAATTTAATAATAATACAATTTATTTTAGTGCTTATATTTTGCATACATAAAGAAATATCATATTCACATGAAAAATCTTCAACAGAAAAAAATAATTCAGGTGCTACATATGTATTAATTTATTAAATTATAAAATTCATTAATATTGTAAGCGCTTATTTCATTAATGAATATGTACTTAATAATGTAATAGTTTTCGGCAACTTGTTATATAGTTTATATTAATTAATATATAATTTTATGCAGCTATAGTAATGACTCTTTTCAAACATAGTTGTGGAGGATACGTATATTCCATCCCATGCCTAGTAATTTTTATACTCTGCAGACAGTTATCATAAAGTAAAGATTTCTGTTTCCAAATAAATTATATGCCTTCGTATATATTTACTGCAGTGCAGGTCAAGAAACCAGCTTGCTCGACAGTTGAAAGTTGCTTTTACACTACATATGATTCTAATTGCCATTTTTTGTACAATTAATACTTTCTCAATATTGCTAGAACTACCCCAGAAAATTATTCCATACCTCAGATATGAATAAAAAGTTCAATAATAGAATGTTTTTATTATGTTCTTATCAGAGAACTCATACATTTTTTTAAATTGATTTGTATTGATTCTGATGTTAGTGTAAATAAAATTTGTCTTGTCCGGATTAAATTCGAGTTTATTATAGGCAAACCAATATTCCAAATCTCTCAGAATACGATTGCCCTCTCTTGTAATATCTTTCAGTGAAGATTCTTTTAAAATAATATTAGTGCCATCAGCATAACACGTTAGTGTGAAATTCTGAGAGATTGTGATATTGATGTCATTCATAAAAATGATAAAATAAAGAGGACCTAGGATGCTTCCTTGAGGTACACCCATACATATTATAAAGGCTTTGGATACTGTATGATTTCCATGTATATCATCTGTTATCTTCACAGATTGCCTTCTCGATGTAAGGTATGATTTTATCTAGTAATTAGCTTTTAGTCGTATGCCACAATGGTTAAATTTAGTTAGTAAGATACTATAATGAATTGAATCAAAAGTCCTAGATACATCAAGGAATACACCGTATACTAGTTTTCCGTTTTTGATGTTTTTTCCAGTTTGGAAACCAGGTAGGTTATGGGATAATAAGGGTTGAATTTTAAAGAATTAATGTATAATACGTGATATTATTATCGATTCAAATATTTTTAAAAGGTGCATGAGACACTATATGGTCTATAGTTTTCTAGTAAGTCAGGATTTCCTTTTTTTAAGGATCAGTGTTATTAGTGCATATTTCAAACCATCTGGATATATTCCTGTTTCCAGTGATGAGTAAAATATTTGTAACAGCGGTTAGTTATATGGCGTTGTGGTGAAAAGTAATATTAAATTGGTATAGGGCGATCGGCGGGCTTAACTTTCCTGAAAGAAGATTTAGTGCATATCTTTTGCAGAATACATTAAATTTATTTCCCAATTGTAACGTATTCTTTGTTTTGGGTAATTTTTAATTTTTTTATCTACGATCGTACAGAAAGTAGACGCTTTTTGCATCATTTTTCATTGTAAAAGTGGCTTTTTAAAGCACTAGTGCTTTTTTACGTTTTTATTGCACGGTAATGTCAAACTGTTTTTATTGCACAGAAATGTCAAATTTGACAGATGAATATATTTCGACGAAAAACTTAATTTTTTATTAATTGATACAAATAACTAATAAACTATAAATAAAATATATAATACAAACCAAATGGCAGATTTAAGAACTCTGGAGATTTCATTTAATGCAAGTCGAAGCGATTACAATAAAGCGAACATTTTTTCCATAAATAATAATGGCGGCCGACATTTGTGCAACTTGTTTACTGATTGCTAAGTAACGCTTTCATTAGTGCACTGCGGGTAAAATATGTTTTCATTAATTGAATTATTGAAATGACATTAAAATATTACTCATAAGAATATATTCTTTGAAATCCTTTACGATCGAAGATAAAATTTTGTAAGGTACATGTGTAAAAAGTTTCTTTATTGCACTCCTGGCTTTAAAAAAACTCGCTCGTTCTTTTTACTTTGTACCTTAAATAACTTAATAACTACACTTGTACCTTAAATAACTCTTTCTGCATTGCTGCCTACAATGTATTTGATAATATTCCATGTCGACTTTGAGTTATTATTTGGTTTATTTAGTAAATTTTCAAATTGTTTATTTTGTTAAGAATTTAATACTTTATTTACGCTGGTTTTAATTCCTTCAAAATAGATCTGTACTTTGGTATATATGACGACAATGTTTGAATTTTGAATATCATCCGCGTGAGTTATTGCCTCATTACCACTCGTTGAATAATATACTATTATCTACTCCTATTGGGTTATATATTTATTATTAATCTGGATTAATACAAACAATGATACATAAAATTATGTAATGATTCATAACTCACTCTATGAATTATAACGCACTGTTATCGATCAGGTTGTCATGGTTTTTCTTTGAATCTATATTTTCAAGTTAGCTGAAAATTGTCAAATGTCAAAAAAATATCACATTGCAATTCTCAAATATAGTGAATATTGTATTAAGTAAAATATTTTACTAAAAATTGTTATTGTTGTAGACAAAGTATAGTATTCAACTCGTGGCAATGACAATAACTCACTTGGATGATTACAGCAAATTTCATCCGCGTGAGTTATTGCCTACATTACCACTCGTTGAAAAATATACAATTATAAAACCTTTCTATTTTTTATTTACATCATTATTTAGTGAAAAATCCTTTACATAAACTCAAACCGATTATAGTTATCCCTTTATCAACTTTAAATACTATAAATAATATTTTGGGCAAATCTTCAAAATGTCTACTGCGCTTTCTTTTTACTGAAGCTCTGTGTGCAAATCCAAACAATAGTATCTCTCAAAATGCTCTAAAAATATATAACTAACTTTCCTCTGTAATAATTCTTTGCTATTATAAAATAAAACCTTTGTACTTTTTATGTTTTTCTTCACACCAAGTATGAATTTTTTGACCAAACTTGATACAAACGTAACTATTAATCAATATGAATCAAGGGTTGACTTATTTGACAGGTCTTTTCGTTTTTGTAACAATTTGTATATTTTGCTATTTTTGCTATTCATCGTTTGTTTTAAAGTGTGATTACGCCTCGAGTGCGCCATCGTGAAGTCGATAGAGGTCGTATCGTTGGTTTTCGTGAAGCTGGCTTTTCAATTAACCAATGCACCATAATGCACATAATACCAAGTATTGATTAGAGAGTCTCCACAACATTGCAGAAGAGGAATCGGGGGAAAAGGAGAACAAATGTGGTTTCGACTTATGGCAAGAAGAGGCCGAATCTCCAGTACAATATTAATTGCCAATTAGCTAACTATGATAATTCTATAATCCTTTAAACGTTTCATAGCAAAACCAAAATGTTAGGCTTGCAATTCTATCACAAATCTTTTATTAGTACCAACGGCAACGCTTGGAGTTGTGTAGGTTGTAATAATTCTATAATCCTTCTACTCGATATCAATTGTCATATTAATAATCCTTAAATAAAGAACGTATTTAGTTTGTGTAATATGCAAAAATCATATTATTGATTAAAATATGAGAGCGTGCTTCTTAATAAATAATATTATACATAATTATTTCAAATATGCCTGGAGGTAAAGTACTAATTATTTTCACTTACTTACAAATATGTACAAGAATATTATATTACAATAGATCATTATTTAAATGTTAAGAATTACGAAGAAATTATCACGCTTAGACGAGATACATTTATAAAATAGAAATGAAGATAATTCCAATAATCTTACGAACAAGATAAAATACAAGATTAAGCTATGAATATTCATATTAATATTAAACTTAATTAATAAATATTTCAACAATTCTCCAAAATATGCTTATAAATTAATGAACAATAACGTTTATTTTTTAAACAAACCTCATAAAAATTCATGCAAAACAGTAAACAAATCTCCCGCTAGGGCATTTATTATTCTAAACTAGATTTAAGCTCAACTTCACCTTTAAACGCCTACCACAACGTCCCACATGCAACATGTGCTGACCTTTGATACTTCAGTTTAAGCAGCCAAATATGGTGTGTGGGACGCAATGATTATACTACATCGCTGAATGCAAATAAATGCCACCTTGTGTAAATATTTTTGTTAATTAGTACAGCAGTAGGTAACTAACAGCACCAATGCAGTAATTAAAATCAGTAGTAAGCGTATATATTATGAAGGCTGAAAATGGAACAGAAAATTCCCTCCTACACTCGTTAATAATGTACATCCAGATCGAGATAAATGTATTCCAATTTAGTTTGTTATTTGTTCGATTGACGTTCCGAAACATAGGGTGTTATTATTAATACTGTATCTAAAAATAATCATATATGATAGATATCGATATTTTTAAATAAAACTGATACAATATAATATATTTGAAAAATAATTTATAATCGAGTGGGATGTAAATTATCAACTGTGATACATTACACATGCTCTGAGGACTAGAGATGTCGGCATCACACAAGTTCAGTTATGTACGAAAAAATCGAGATGATTACTACTGAGGAGTGAATTATCATGCAACTGTTTATGATCAGAGGGCAGATTTAAGTCAGAATAATTTGATAGACACATTCGCATTCGCATCGTAGCTCCTGTAATGCCATAATATAACTGCCAAATTGTAAATACATGTTTTTTGCACATATTGCGAGTTTCTCTTCTATGTCAGTTATTAACAAAACTCATATAAGGAAAAGCATATTTGCTAACTTCACCGCCAGCCAGGCACGCAAGGGCCAGGAAAAACCCCAAGGACAAACAAGGCCCGGGGCGCAAACAAAGAAAGCACCCCAAGGGCAAACAATGTCCGCGGGTACTCATAAATCCGAAAAAGGACCCACGAATAGGACCAGATCGGATAGCAGCACGCCTAGGCAGACAAAAAAGACCAAAAGGGACGGGCCAACCTTCACGGAGGCCGTAACATCGGTCAAGGTTGACATAGCGTGCCAGGGGTTCGCAGAAACCCAGCTCGTACCGGAGCAAGGGCCACAAGTCCGCTTCGCGAAGTGCACACAGAGACCGGGATATCTAATGATAACCTGCGCCGAGGAGGCCAGCACACAATGACTAAGGGAGACAGTCCCAATCCTGACACCATGGGAGGGAGCGTCTCTCAGGGTGTTGAAGGGGGACGAGATTCCCAAGCCATGGGTGTGCACGGCATACGTCCCGGATGAGGGGAAGGACAGAATGGAGGCCGACAGGATCCTGAAACGATTGAGAATCGGGTACCGGGGCCTAAACACACACCTGTGGACTGTATGGGGGAAAACCCCGGAGGCTAAAGGTGTAATATGGACATTCTCCATTGATAAAGAGTCCAAAGAGGAGTTATCTAAATTGGACCACTACCCATTCTTCGGATACGGGAGGCTTCGGCTGCGTATCAAGGAGAGAGGAGCGGGGTCATCTGCTCACTCTACTTCCCAGGAGATGAGAGAGAATGCCCTCCGCGTATACTAAGCGACATAGTTGCATACTGCGCGGATAAGGCATACCAACTCATAATAGGGTGCGACGCCAATGCGCATCACACGCTCTGGGGTATCTCGGACATCAACAAACGAGGTGAGTCTTTACTTAACTTTATCTCCGCAGAGGGACTTATAGTGACCAATATCGGCAATAAGCCCACGTTCATCACGAAAAACCGTAAAGAAGTACTAGACCTAACGATCTGTACCGGGAAAGTGAGTGATAGTATAGCGAATTGGCATGTGTCAGAAGAACCATCGTGCTCCGACCACAGGCAAATCCGCTTCAATCTAGTCACATCTCTCATGACGAACAAGTACAGAAACCCAAGAGAGACAAACTGGGTAGGATATAAAGAGTCCCTCAGAGAAGCTCTCAAGGGAGGTACAGCATCGACAAGAGAGATTGATGGGCTGGAGCTGGCAGTGGAACAAATCAATGACGCCATCAGGACGGCTTATTTGGAAAACTGCCCGGAAAAAAACATCCAAGCAGAGGGGCTGCATAACAGTCTGGTGGAGCCAAAAACTCGAAAAGATGAGGATCGAGGTTCGAAGGCTATTCAATAGGGCCACAACAACCAGAACTGGGACACCTACAAGAGAAAGCTCACTCAATATAACAAAGAAATCCGAAAAGCCAAAAGTGACTCGTGGAGGAAGTTCTGCGAGGAGATTAACGACACTCCGGCATGCTCTAGAATTCACAAAGTCCTGGCTAAGGACGGCAGTGCTGCCAAAGTGGTAGGCTTCCTCAAGAAACCAGAAGGAACCTACACAGAAACAATAGAGGAAAGTCTCAAGGAACTATTCAAAGTCCACTTTCCAGCCTCAACAATTCTGGCAGAACACAACAAGCCAGACAATCCTAGCCAAAGACCTAAAAGGCCCGACCGAAAGGACTGGAGATTAGCCACTGAGGTCACAAGACCCACTAAAATTAAATGGGCCATAGCAGGTTCCAACCTTACAAGTCCGCGGGACCGGATGGGATTTATCCCATTCTGTTACAAATGGGCATAGAGGAATTGGTGCCGCACCTGTCAAAAATCTTCAAAGCCTGCCTGGCATAGGGATATATACCAAAATCATGGCAAAGCGTAAGGGTAATCTACCTGCCGAAGGTAGGCAGAATAGCTGACCTAACGCCAAAGTCATACAGACCTATCAGCCTATCTTCATTCTTACTAAAAACAATGGAAAGACTGATTGATAGGTACATAAGGGACGAGATACTGTTAAAAGATCCCCTCAACAACAGGCAATATGCATATCAGCCGGGTAAGTCAACGGACTCGGCGCTGGACGACATAAACAGGCTCATCACAAAGTCAATGGAAGACAAAGACATAGCCATGGCCACATTTCTGGATATAGAAGGGGCGTTTAACATCGTCACAACTAACTCTCTCGTGGAGGCACAAAAAAGGAAAGGAGTCCCGTCAAGCCTTTGCCAATGGATCAAGGCCAGCCTAGAGAAAAGGCCATACCATTAAGGCTAAGGGAGGGGGCACTGCCCACAAGGAGGAGTGCTATCTCCACTATTATGGGCTACACTAGTAGACGACCTAGGAAAACTGTCCAAAGAGGACATCAACTGCCTAGGGTACGCGGATGACTTAGCCATTGTCATCAGGGGCCGATTCGCGGGAGTTGTCTCGGAGCGAGCACAAAGAGCCCTAAACATAGTAGACAATTGGTGCAAACAGGAGCGATTGGCAATCAATCCACAAAAAACACACTCCTCGTAGGGGAGGCAATGTACCTGGGAGTAACCTTTGACGCCAAAATGACGTGGAGACCACACATCACAAAAGCCACCAAAAAAGCAACAATATCATTGGGCAGGTGTCGCAGAATGTGGGGGAAAATTGGGGACTAAACCCTAAATTGACTCTATGGCTCTACACCAGGGTGATAAGATCCATGATAGCCTATGGAGCAGTGGTGTGGTGGACTAGGACAAAGCAAAAGGGGGCGATAGGACTCCTGAGTAGTACACAAAGACTAGCATGTCTCAGTACAACAGGAGCCCTAAGCACCACCCCAACAGCAGCCCTAGAAGCCATCTTGAACATACCACCATTACACATCTTCATTCAAGGAGAAGCCAGGTCCGTATCATACAGACAGGGATTACAGCAATGCCTAGCGATGCCATGGTGAAAAAATACAATTTCGAAAAGAAATACAAGGTTCTAATCCCACAAAGAGAGGACTGGGCCGAAGGCCAACCTACCAAAGCTGAGCTGAGCTGAGCCGTCCATAAACCAGCAAAATCATGCTGGTTTACGGACGGCTCAAAGACCGACAAAGAGGTAGGATAGGAGCAGGTATATACGGCACAAAACCCGAGACAAAGATTTCTGTCAGTCTCACCAAGGACACCACGGTGTTCCAAGCAGAGGCGATAGCTCTTCACCACTGCACAAGAGAAATAGCAAGACAAGACACCAAAAGTAGGCCAATTGCTATATTCTCCGACAGCCAGGCGCTACTAAAGCACTAAGAATCTAAGCTAGTGTGGGACTGTATACGCGCTCTTAACCAACTTGGCTGTCACAAAAAAGTAACAATCACATGGGTCCCAGGACACAGAGGCCATCCGGGGAATGACATAGCAGACGAATTGGCCAAACAAGGCTCGTCAAAAGCAGTAATTGGCCCGGAACCCTCTTGCGGAATCTCCAAAACCGCAGTCAAACGATCCATAAAAAAATGGGTGGAGACACAGGCCCATACCTGGTGGACGAACTCACCAGGACAGAGACAGGCGAAACAGTTCCTTAAGAAACAATCGCCAAAATTCACGACCGAACTCCTGAACCAAGACAGGAAAATGGTCAAAACAATAGTAGGCCTGATAACAGGACACTGCAAGCTCAACAAACATATGAGCAAAATAGGCCTGGTGGAAGAAGCATCATGCAGATTCTGCCTAGAGGAAGAAGAGGACTTGTTCCACATCCTATGCCACTGCGAGGTCTGGATTAGATATCAAAAGCTAGGCACTACAAACCCAAGCGCGGAGACTTATACCCAAGCCCCTCTGGCAGGGCTAATAGGACTAATCAAAGAGGCAAAGCTAGAGCTGGTCATCTGAGATAAACAGGGATCCACAATAGACCTGGAAAGGTCGCGGTGGAATAGGCGCTGGTGGAACCCATACAACATCTAATCTAATCTAATATTTGCGGACAAGAAAATTGAAAATTTTATAAAAAAAAGTATTAAAGATCAAAGATGTATATGATTAAAAAATGTTGATTAATTTTTTTATGGAGTATTTCTTGTAGCATTACAATAACTGTTTTCCTTCTATCGTTTTTAGTAAAAAAAAGTAAAAGTAAATATTTATTGTGTCTGATAAAACTAAAATATTAGTAAATCTGTATGAAACCGAAATATAGTCCAAACTTGTTATATTATAAACAATTTTATAACATTAGTTTAAAAAATGTCCTATGTTATTTTATAATCAACTTCATCAATTAGATGTTAAGTAAATTGGCATACAATTAGCGATATAACAACAGCTGTTGATGATTCAAGATCATTTGGACTGAAAATAGATTTACATTTACAGTTAATGACTATTTTGTAAATTCAGTATCAAAAATATTAACCATATTATGAGGAGCTAACTATTGTATATTATTACATATTGATGATATATCAGTATATATAATTAAAAACTTTAATATATTTATATTTATATATTATATAATTATAAATCTCTTAAAGTTGAACTACAACGACGCAAAAGTTTGGGTGAAAATTACTTACAAACGTGGCATACCGAAAATTACAACTTTAAACTAGAACAGCCCACCAACAACAAATCACCCACAGATATCTTATTATTCAATCAAAACGAGCGTAGATTATATAGCAAAACCAATGAACTTTACATATCAACAAGTGACAGGGAATTCGATATAATCACTCTTACGGAGACCTGGTTATCAGACAATATCAATTAGAAGGAAATATTTAATTCTGAATACTGAAGTTTCAAGAAAGGACCGCAATTCCTTAGCAACTGGAAGAAAACGAGGTGGAGGATCTCTAATCGCTTGTAAATGCTAGATATAAGGGTTAATAAACAACTTAACCTTTCCGAGGTTAATACAAATTTTCCGTTAATTGACTGCTGTGGTATTACGTGTGCATTTATAAATGGCAGAGTGTTGTATAGTCCTCCAGATTTATCTGCTGGGTATATATAATTATTTCGGGAAGATCTATCATCCTTTATTAACAATGAGTCTACATTAATCATTGGTGATAATTACCTAATTTTATATCTGATAGAAAGAGCGCAGTACTTAATTCGTTTATGTCGTTTAATAAACTTATCTCAAGTCAATAATATAATAAATTGCAATGATAAATTATTGGATACATGTATAACAAACATAAATAGTTGCACTGTAAGTAGAGATAGGTTACCATTTGTAAAGGTAGTCGTTCATCGCCCTTGCTTAAATGTAAATTATATTATTGATAATCAACTTTCCAGAAATTCAAGTTCAAGGCTAAGTTCCCTAAACTGTATGAGGTTTTATTGAATGTTGACTGGGACTTTTTGTTAAATGTGGATAATGTTGACGAAGCTGTCGATCAATTTTATAACATACTTAACACGACTTTTAGTAATAGTGTACCGTTTAAAAAATATGTGAATACAAATTTTCTTGTTTGGCACTCTAAAGATAAAATCCAGTTAATAAAAGACAAAAACTATTTATACAAAGAAACATAATCTCAATTAAACTATGTTGAATTTACAAGAAATAGATGTAGTACATAATTATAACAAATTATGGATCCAAAGACCTAAAGATGACTTGAGAAATAACCCAAAGAACTTTTGAAATTTTGTTAACTTGAAAAGAGGATATACTACAATAGCAAATAATTTGAAAGATAACGTTATTATGTTTAACAATTCGCAGAGCTTTACAATGGTAAAAATTTAATTTAAATAAATATAAATAAAATAAGTGAAAACTAACAAAACTATTAAAATTGATTGAATGGTAAAATTAAAATTACAAAAAATAAACATTATAATAATAAATAAAATTAAAAACTGAGTATATAAACGCATGCTGACTAGATTTAAATTAAAAGAAGGTTCATTAAAAATTATCAATCTACATTAAGGTAAAAAAGACAAGAATACATTATAAAATTAAGATCTTGCATTAAATTATATCATTGTTTGCAATAAAATCATCAAAGTTGTATGGAGCTTTTTCAATGAGGTATTTTTTAATTTTAATTTTAAATTGTCGAATTGGCAATATTCTAATATTTATTGACAGTTTATTAAAGAATTTTATGCCATAATAATTTTGTCCCATTTTTGATTTTTGTAATCTTATTTGTATTTGTAGTAAATCGTTTTTTGTCCGTGTATTGTGATTGTGATGATCATGTAGATAATATTCAGTGATGTGTGTTTTAACGAACAACAAGCATTCTAGAATATAAATTGCTGGTAGGGTTAAAATATTTTCAGTTATTAAAGCTTTTTTGCAATCGCTTTGGTACGGTAAACCGGTAATAATTCTAACAACCTGGCGCCGCAACGCAAAAATGCGAAGGAAATGTCCCCATACAATTATACCATAACGAATTTGCGACTCAAATAAGGCAAAATATTAGGTTAGCAGTTGTTTATGTCCTACTTTTTTCGCCATATACAGAAGATATTTTTTGCCAGAATTTTACCGTGGCAGTCCCATTTCAATGACTGATCTAATTCAATTCTAAGAAAGCGAGTTGTGGTATCACAGACGATATCATTTGGTTTAAGAAAATCAAATTTTTGGTTTTGGATTTGATTAATAGCAATTTGTTATTTAAGCATCATTTTGACACTTTCTGCTTTATCTAAATTGGATTCTGTATTTAATATGGTTGTATCGCCTGCGAAGAGTTTTGTTTTTATTGCTTGAATTTGTTGTGGTAGATCACTTATATATATAATAAATAGTATAGGCCATAATACTGACCCTTGAGGAACACCCCATTTTCAACCTACCGATTCCTGATTGTTTATGTTTAAAGTAAACAACTTGTTCCCTATTTATCATATACGACCGCATCAAATCCAAGCTCATGCTGGAAAACCCATACATTTTTAATTTTGCAAACAGCATTTCATGACATAAATAATCAAAGGCTTTACTAAAATCGATAAACGTACCAATACAGGAATTTTTATTTTCAAAACTATCTATTGTGGTATTTGTTATAGATACTAAAGCATTACTTGTTGAGAGACCTGATCGAAATCCATATTGATTTTTATCTAATAAATTATTCAGTTCAATTTGATCTTTTAATACTGTTTCTACAATTTTTGATAAAATAGGTAGTAGTGATATGGTCCTAAAATTGTTTGGATCGTTTACGTTACGTCCCCTTTCTTATATATTGGTACGAATTTTGCAGTTTTTAGGGATTGTGGAAATATTTTAGACTTGATAATTTTATTTATTAGAGTTGTAATATGTGGAATTAAAATGACTTTAACACTCTTAATAATTTCCACTGTAATTCCATATATATCGCTACTTTGGGTACTTTTTAATTTGTTTATCGTATCTAAGACTTTAATGTGTGATATCTTCCTTAAATTAAATTGTTCATTTGTTACACCATTTAATGTAACACTTTGATCCATGACTTTTGCTAAGTAATTTATCTGTGATACTCACGAAAAAATCATTGAATTCATCACATGATATATTACAATCTGCTGCCTTGTTTTTTGTTAATCGTTGTGAATTCAGAACTTTCCATGAGGCACGTTGCTTGTTCTTAGCAGAATTAATGTACTTGTTATTTGCATCAATTATATTTCTCGAAAGTGATGTTTTATATTTTAAACGGTAATTATCGCGGATGGATTTTGTATTTGGGGTTGGATTCTATTTATAGCATGCGTCTATAAATCTCATCCTTTGCCTCATAACTTGCAGTTCAGTATTAAACCAAAAAACACTTTTTTTTAATTTTGTGTACTATTACTTTTAATTTTTATTGGGAATGAGGAATTTATACCTTGATTTAATAAGTTAAGCATAATATTAAGTTGTTTATTGATGTCAAGCGCGTCATCATAAACAAAATTCCAATTTGTATTGTTCATTGTATTATAGAATATAATTTTGCCACATTCTATAATTGGCCTCCGCTTTCCATTCATTTAATACTACTTCGATAACAATACCTAAATGATCGGATATTGCTGTATCTAAAGTTTCTATTTTGAGCTAATCAATATCAATATTTGTGAATATATTGTCAATGCAGGCTTCCTTTCGAGTATTTGTGTTCACGCATTTTTTAAGGCCGTAAGTGAGTAAACAATCAATAATATATTGCTCACGGATATCATTAGAATTAAAGTGAATATTAAAATCTCCTCCCAATATAATATTACAACTATTATGATTTAATTGATCGATCAGAGACATTAATTATTTAAAAATATGTTAAAGTCACAATAAGCATTAAAAACTACACACATTTCACAAGCTTTCTCGGTTGATAGTTTATCTGTGAGCATATTAAATTCTTTTGTTTGAATGCTATCATTGGCGTAGATTATAGACCCACCTTAATTTCTGGAGGTACGTGCATAAAAAGCTCTGGCAGATAAACTACCAACTCGAGATATGGAACATTCTTCATGTGATAAATAATGTTCATTGATGACAATGAATGTAAAATACTTATCAATAAAAAATGCTTCCAATTCAATAATTTTATTTCGTATTGCCTGCGCATTTAAAAAAATAATTTTTAAGGAATTAGGCGTTTGTTCCCGATGCGGTGTAAAAAATTATTTACTCTTACATTTTCAGGCCATATTTCCGGGCATTTGAGTTCTTGAAACTTGTTTTCAGGGACCCCAATTTTGAAGGAGGAATACTCGTCAGGACGTTTCGATTGTAGTTGTTCACACTTAAGTTGATGAAAACCGATACTCGTTAGGTAATCAGTCAGATCGACAGTTGTTAAATTGGGTTCGTAATAATAAGCGTGCACATAACTATATCGAGTCGCTCCCTTTTTCTCTTTTGCAAGACCCTGGATGACTTCTTCCTTGTCCCGGTTGCGTCTATATTTAGTTTTTACTGGTGACCACTTTTCCGTTATTGGGTTATTTTCAGAAGTGTTTGAATTGTGTAGATCATCCTGCGATGAAGATATACCACTTCTGTGTAGACTTTTATTATTTCTTGATAAACCATTAGGTTCAATGAGATTTTTTGATCGTTTTAAATTGTTTATTGCTTTATTTTATGTATTATTTTGATTTCTGTTCACTTTGTGTTCAAGAGCTGCAATTTTTTCTTTCAACAGGACATTATTTTCCTGCAAAATTTGATTTTTATGTTCCATTTCTTCTATAATTACCTTTAATAAATTATTTTCCGTTTCCAGAACTTCATATGTTCGCCGATCTTTATATTCGGACTGTGTGGATTTATTTAGGGAATCAGGTGCTATACAAATGTGGTTTTTCAGACATCCCTGGTGACAGGGTTTGTTCGCAAGTATTCCCTCTTCCTACAGTTTTGTTGCATGTTCCTTCGCATATGTTTTCTCCTGGCATTTCTATTTTTATTGAATTTCAATGAAGATTTTAAAGAATCACAAAAATAAAAGTTGTGTTTTGGGAATCGAACAACGGACCTTTGGATTACAGGCTGCACACTTAACACTTAATACTTACGCCGATTGGCCAAGATAGATGCTGACCTCCTTCGAGTCGTTATTCACACAGTTTGGATGTTTAGATTTGTGCTGATCACGTTTGCCAAGATACTTTTATATGTTGTATAAAACACTTCTTAAAAATTCAGATTATTGACATGATGAACGTATCAACAATTTAAAAAACAGTTAAAATGGTTAAATTTACTATTAAGTTCTAGTTCTAATACTGATACGTATAGCTATTGATACGATTTTACTGTATTTAGATGTATTGTCTGTTGAGAAACAAATCTATTAATATTATTATTATATTGCAGACTAATTATGTTTTTTTTTAAATTATATGTAAGATTAAAACTAAAGTATTATAAGCTGGAGATCCACAAAATGTGAGCAATTAGAGAGCCAAGACTTATGGCATTTACAAAATATTATATATTTTCAAAAATATTTTAATATGTATTGGTTAAAGAAATTCTCATGCTGATGGATTTTATTAATTCTATGAATCTATACATAACTCTTAATTTTATAATTTTATGTCAGGGGTCATGAAGTCAACTACAAATTATGTTATACTTTTTCTTTAACTGACCCTTGAAACCATTTATAAAACCTGCGAAATAATGATTCTTTCATCGATAATAAATAAGCTAAATTTGTTTTAAATGATTGTGTTATTTTAATCTGCAACTTGTTTACCATACTATTTAATCTTCCAACTATAACTTGTCAAATTCATAGAAAAAGTAAAAATTACATCAATTTCTATTGTACCCAAATGATCATTTTATAACAACTTTCATCCCACTGCAAGACTTCAGAAAGGTTTATCACACTATTCTTTTATATAATATGAGTAACTTCTTTTTTTTCTTAATCATTAAAATTATTAAAAGATTATTATCTGAGAGGGGCTGAGTCATGTGTCACTTTTTAAAGCTTTTGTCTGGTTACCATTTTCTGACATCTTGTTAATTTTAGGCCCTTTACTGTCTACTATTTTTATTACTGATTTCTCAGAAATTGAATTGTGAACACCTTCTATA
This sequence comes from Ontholestes murinus, assembly GCA_963969525.1. Lineage (NCBI taxonomy): Eukaryota > Metazoa > Arthropoda > Insecta > Coleoptera > Staphylinidae > Ontholestes > Ontholestes murinus. Next base: position 52,660,627 of record OZ018390.1, on the reverse strand, counting down.
TATAGATGAATTTAAAAAAATGATTATCAATAGTTACAGACATACTTAGATAAAGTTTCTAACACATGAAGAAAAAGCTGGCTTGATTTGAATGTTGAGATATGTTATTAAGTATCTTTTCAAATATTTTTTTATTAATAGCATTACAATATAAACTGTTTCAACTGTTTTCAAGAATATTAGCGTTTGTTTTGATTGTTCTTTAACAATTATGCTAATTAATATTGTGGTTCCATTTACTGTATTAACACAATTTTTTATAATAATAATACTATATAAGCGTGACAAGTTAGAGTGGGTTGCATTGATATGGTCTCCTCAAAACCAACACCAGTTATAAAGTGTTTAAAGGATATTTTAACAATTTAATTTGAAGGTCATTATCTAATTTTTAGTGTTCCGCCAATATGCAAAGGGCTTGTGAGGTAATTCTTTTCATTGGATCTATGCAAAGAAAATGTCGCTCAAGATCCTGGATAGAATCCGTTTGGTTTGCTGTGAGATTTCATCGGATAGTGAGGTTACTAATTTTTCTCTAAAGTTCATAAACGAGGCATTAAAAATAGAAAACAATCTATTTAAGCAACTTATATTTGAAATGAAGGACAAAAATAGCATTCATAAAGATAATGTGAATTTGCTTAAAGAAAAAGTTCTACAATTGGAAAATAAGGAAAAATCAAAAAATAAACATGCAGATAAATTAATGACTGGGGACACCTCTGTTTGGTAAACGACAAATCTGGAAAGATTATCTGTAAACAAAAAACCTCGAACAATATCAACGAGTTTGCTCGATAATTGTAGCAAAAAAGAACAGGCGATCAAAGCAGTGAAATTAATAAACAGAATTTAAATATCACGGAAAACAATACTAACGTTTCTAACTCTATCTAACAGCTTCCATGGACCAGATAAGTGAAGGGTATACGGTCGTAACTTATAAGAAGCGCAAGTCCGCAAAGAAACCACTAGTCAATGGCTTCGGTGGACTACGTTAGAAGCGGAGCCTAAGAAGACGTGGCTATTCATTAAACGGGTTAAAAATCACATCACCGGACAACAAATGAAAGATCACATTAATTCGATAATTAATAATGTATACTTATTTATGCGAAAAAGTGGAAACAAAATCGTTATAAGCTGCATTTAAAGTACTAAATATATACACGGTGGTGACTTGTAGCTCATTACCAACAATATTTCATTTAGAACTCTCAATCAACTCAATGCGCTATCGTGTGAAAAAACATGTGAAGTAGCTGCTACAGTACTATAATGTTTTAGTCGTGTTGACTAGAAAACTAGCAATGGGAATTGTCGGAATAATGTACTTTCAAACTTAATTCCTGACCAATTACATATCCAACCAGATAACTTTCGGACTTTAGGATCATTGTGGCATTCATGTAGGTATTAATATAAGTCAAAACATAAAAGGGCAGGATAAAATAGAAATTAGGCCTACAACAGCTCATAGGCGTGCAAAACTTTTCGTTGCATTACATAAAACGGTCATTTATTAGCATTAATTAGCACTTAAATTTCTAAGGAATTTTCTTACTTTTCAACAACAATAAAAAGGCATCCAGATACTTCCTTTAGGGAAATATATATAAGTCAGAATAGTAAACAGAATAAAATAATCATTTTAATAATCATAATAATAAAATGATCATTTACGCCAAAGACGTGATAATTTAAATTTCACGAAAGACGTGAGCTCAGTTTTTTCTTGATTGAAGCCCGATTATCTCTAATATAAGAATAGATATGTCAAAATTACGGACTGCTAGATTAAAAACAACTTCATTAAAAAACTTGTATTATTGACGCAGACACATTTAATAATTACTTTACATATGTTGCCAACAATTTGACAAAAGATATACCTTTAGTTGTTGTTAGTCCAATGGGACTACTGTCAAATGTTAATGTTAATCTGGGATTTAACTAGTTCGAATTTCGGGAGGTAAATCTACTGTGGAAGCTATAATCGCTTTTGCCAATGAAATATATAAGGCCTTCGAGCAAAGCTTGCACTCTGTAGCCACCTTTATGGAACTGGGAAAATCTATCGATTGCGTCTCACACGAAGTATTACTACAAAAATTACAATTTACATCTAGAAAACTGTGGTATGATAACATCTTATTTAAGTTATCATCGTCAGCAGTCCAATAACAATAACACCATGTCTTATGAGCTTAAATTGAATTGCGGTATACCCCAAGGGTCAATTCTAAAACCACCTTTATTTTTAATATATGTTAATGACCTTCCAGGTTAATTGTCCACTTCCTCAGTTGTGTTATTTGCTGACGATGCTACTATAAACGATTGTTTAGCTTGTACAGCTAGCATCTGAATAGTTTGCAGCAAATAAACTGTTTGTAAATCCAAACAAATTTATTCAAATTACGTTTTCTCTTAGGAAATAGGTTCCAAGAGAATGTGTAAAGTTCCTTGGAATATAACTAGATACGAATCTTACCCATCATCCACGCGAAAATATGGTGGCAAGCAGATTATTTAGTTATTATTTCCTCTGCTCATTTTTCCTTATGTCAGGCTCACCTTACCTATGAAATTCTTGCTTGGGGACATTCAAGTATAATTACACGATTGTTTGGTCTGCAAAGACGTGCTATTAGAGTTTTAGCTTCTATTGGCTATAGAAGTGTTTGTCGAGTGTCATTTATGCAACTACAACTTCTCAGATCATTCTCTCTTCATATTCTGAAATGCCTTACATGTGTACTCGTACATAAACACAAAGCAGGTACAAGGCTCACATACATATAATTCAAGGTCCAGTGATCATATTTGTACAAATATAGACCTATGTTTCTTAATATGTTGCAAGCAAATATAAAATGTCTTCCTCTTATTAAATTTGAACGCGCAATCAAAGATATGTAGTAAACAAAGCCTATTATAGCCTTAATGAGTGTATTTTATATAAATTTGGGGAATTGCCTCATCCACATTTACAAGAATGACGCTTTGTTACGTTGATTTATTTTTGTATCTATACTCTACTTTGTTATTTAATTGATTTTATTTATATAAGATTTATATCTATTCAGTTTTAAACGAAATCCAAATATTGTATAGTTTAACAACCAAATTAAATCACCGGTTGGTTCTCACTTTTGTACGAAATGTTACGGAAACAATCCATAAGGAATACGTCCCAAATATAATTTGAATTGCAATTTTTATATTTGCTTTCTAAAATTATTATGATTTTATACCAATTGCCGAAATTTAAATTTTAATATTGTTTCAATAGATGTTTGTTTTCCGACAGCCTATAAAAAAGGGTATATTTAAAATGCACAAACGCAGTCGTCTGCTAATAGACAAACAATATGACTTAATCGGAACCTATTAAGGCGTTCTGTTGGACAAAGAAAAATGAAACGCGTGTAAATTTTCCTTCGCGTAGTAACCACTCATTCTGCTGAATAAAAATGTCATATGTGATTTTGAATTAGGTTTCATATCGGTCAATAACATCACAGGAATGTATTCCCGGTTGATTTAAAAAAATCCTATAATCATAGGTTCGTGTTGCCTAGCAACAGACACAACTAGTGAAATTATTGTACATACGTGCAAAATTAACAATATCAGGACTAATTTATATTGGAAAATAATTATAATAGTGAATGGAACATGAAACAGTTTTATTATAATATATATGTCCGGGTAATTGGAATAATGAAAATGTTGCAATTAGTATTAATTAGTTTGTTATATTTATATGCAATATTAAAATTTAATAAGTAATTCCAACATTATTGACTCCCTTCCAATTATTATTGTATACTGTTTGAGTTTACACAATCAATACCGCAAAATAAATAAATACTTAATTATTTATATTATTAGCTCATTCGAATACTATAAAAAAAAGTTATAAGTAAAACATACAATTATTTATTATTTATTTGGGAATGAAATATTCCGATGCGAAATGTAGATATAATTTATTGAAATAAATTCTCAAAAAAATATTCATAGTTTAGATAGAATTAATAACGATATCTGACACTATTTTAATTTATATGTAAGAAATAAATAATATTTGAAGAAAAAACTTTTTTCCTAGGAATTAAATTATTATTTCAAATTAATTAAATAGTAATGTAAACAATAATAATCAAATATTATAAACCTAAAAAAATATAATTTTTCCTTGATTAATTAGTAAACAAAATAATAATAATAAATGTCTATTTTTCAATTTATTTTCTACATATACTCTTGTTAGTATTTATTTATTATTATTTTTATAGATATTTGACACAGATAATAATCCCTGTAAATAATATTACTAATCATTAGTTTATTAGTTTTAAAATTTTAACAAGATAATTGTAATACAAAAAATAAAATTATTGCAAATTCTAAACACTAAGCACTAATATTATTATAGAATGGCACTAAGTTTAATTAAAGAAAATCTTTTTGTATGTATTTATATTTATGTATGTTTTATAAACTATTATGGGTTTATATACAGGTTGTCCCAAAAGCAAGTTTATATTTATTTAGTTTCCTACGCGAACAAAACGAATACGAGGGGCGCGGATGTATATCAGTCGGTAATGTGCTTCTTAGATGTTAACCCTTTGTACTCGTAATTAATCTTTAGACAGTTAGCTAATAACTTGGATTTTTTTATGTTGGATCAAGATAAAATTTGAAAATGTGTTCAAATTTAACTTGAAGGTTCACCATCCTTGAATAAGAAATTTTAAAATACCCCTGAATGCACCCCTTGACCGAGGATGGGGATGTGGTAACCTAATATTTTATTTTCTAACGGGTCAAAATAATTTATTGAAACTACTAAGAATACTTAACTATGGTACACTATGGTACATCACATTAAAAATATAGGGAATATAATTATATAAACAATATTTAGGGGCGGAACGTAATACAGGCACCTCCACCATAGCAAATCAACTTAGAAATACTCTGAACAGAAATGTTTTGGTTAAATCATCACAAGTTGACCAAAGAATATATGTTTTCTATAACTAGTAAAAAATAAGTAACTAAAACAAAACTAACTAAAATTTCCTCCACATACATTTCTGTTTATAGGCTGAGTACACGAAACACAACAACTACTAATTGTAGTGACGACCTCTTTATGTTTCCAGGCCAATAATAGTAAGCTTCCCGATCTGCAGGCAAGTGTATTATCCTCGAAATACATGTCAGTATATACAGGGTGGGCTACGAATAACGACCATTAAAAGTTTACGGGGTTCCTGCAAGAGGAAAAATCTGAAAAAATTCAACATTGTACGGTTGATTGCGATCTCCTCATGGAAAATATTTTTGACTTTCTATCACTTCTGGTTGTACCGGAAATGGCTACCAACTTTGTTATTTTAAATGGAACATACTGTATATTATTTTATTTTTAAATTCCTTGTTCGATTGCCTACCTCTCCATATGGGTTTATGTCAACTTAACTTTTACAGTTTTTGATTTAAAAATGTATTTGTCAAATATTGACCTCAAATAGGCGTTTAGAAAAATGCCTATAACTTCTAGTAGGTACAAGATAGACACATGTACGGTATCTTGTATTGTACCTAATCTATTCCTCTACAACGGAAAAAATTGACATGTGTCAATTTTGACAGTTGGTATTTCAAAAATATCAATATTTCAGCGCCCACTTAAAAACATCATATTTCAATTTTTTCAAATGGAATGACCAATATTTATTCTTGTACTGTGATTCGCAAGACAATTTGCTACAAAAAAGTATTATATATCACTATATCTAGAGCCAGTAGTTTTTAAGTTACATATTTCGAAATTGACCCTGTATATGGTATCCTTCACTGCCAGGGTTGCCTTCCAGTAAATTTTGGCACAAATGCAGCACAACTCGTGAAATTATAGGAAGGTCAGGACTTACTAAATTTTCTGATATCAAGCTTTCCTATTAAGGTAAAATGGAATATATACAGGGTGTCCCGTTAATACGGGGAAATGGCTGGACCATAGATTCCTGGGGTCAAAATATGATGATTTAACGCAACTTATCTATATCCAAAAATTTACGGTTAAACCGGAATTTGGCTTCAAAGTTTCAAAAATTTTTATTTCTTTTGTTTATAACAATTGAACGCTTTATTTGATTTGAATGAAATTTATTATTAATAAGTACCATAATATCATACATCATTTCAGTTATTGTGGCCATTAGTGATTGACAGAAAGTATAAAAAACAGTAGTACCACCACTTAAAAACTAAAATATTTTTTTATTGGTGCATCCAATAAAATCCAAAAAAATCTATTTGAAAGGGCATTAGATTTAAAAACTTTTTTGACTCTTACTAGTTTTTGATATCTTGTACGGTTTTTGCACAAAAAAATAAAATATAAATATATTATACTCATTATGCACTCATTAATAAGTAAATAAACTTACTCAATTGAATAAAAATTAAATAATATCAATTAATAAAATAAATCAAAACAACATCTAACACTTTTCAAACAATTTTCTTTGCAAAATCCTAATACAAACGAGATATCTGTTTGTTCCAAATATTAATATTTATGAACTATAATAAAGTTAAAAGTTAATTGTTAAATGACACTAAATTATTATTATTATACATAATTTACATTTTTTAAACAAAGCCGGCCACGAAAAACATTTATTTTCGATTCGATGAAAAACTAGATTTTGTTTTTACTAAATAAAAAATATATATTTTATTTTTTTGTGGGAAAACCGTAAAAGATATCAAATATTATTAAGAGATGAAAAGTTTTTAAATGAAATATTCTTTCAAGTAGTATTTTTTTAGTTTTTATTAGATCCACCAATAAAAAAATATTTTAGTTTTTAAGTGGTGGTACTACTGTTTCTTATACTTCTTGTTAACCAATAATAGTCATAATAACTGAAATGATGTATTATATTATGGTAGTTATTAAAAATAAATTTCATTCAAATCAAATAAAGCGTTCAAATGATATAAACAAAAGAAATAAAAATTTTTAAAACTTTGAAGCCAATTTCCGGCTTAACCGTAAATTTTTGGATATAGATAAGTTGCGTTTAATCGTCATATTTTGACCTCAGGAAGCTATGGTCCAGCCATTTCCCCGCATTAACGGGACACCCTGTATATGTATCCAGTATTACCATCTGCCAACACATATATCCCGATTCCACACTTTGTTGTGGGGTTATAAGTCAAAAAACGTATTCTGTCTTTGAATCCAAATACAGACTCGTCCACTGAAATTTCCTTTGACGGAACAAAATGTTCCTTGTACTAAGGAAAAGTAAGTAAGTGGTTTCTGAAGCGAACCGAGCAAAGTGTGTGCGAGACTTTTTCAAAAATTGTGATTTAGCGACAGTGGAAGATTTTAGAACGTTCAAGGTTTTCGCTACTTAAGTGAGACTCGAGATATACCTTTCGAAAATGGGCGAAGAAATATAAAAAGACCTGTACAACATTAAAAAATTGAAAAACGGGTAGACTAAGTTTATCAACAACGACCGAGAATGTAAATAGTATTATCGTAATGATTAAAACCTTTCAATTATTATGCAAAAAGACCTAAAGCTCCATCCCTATGAAATTCAATTGGTATAAGGATTAAAGCACCAGGATACCAAAGTGAATTTTCAACTGGAAAATTTATCTTTGGAGCGGTGACATGAATATACCTCTACCCAATTCTGATTCAACCTTTATGATTTTTTCCCGTGAAATTTTTATATCTAAAGTATACTTCAATAGACCAATTTCTCTGGTGAATTTGAAAGAAAATATACAGAATGGCATTAATCACCGAGCTTTCAAACGAAATTTAAGTTCTTTTTCATAACATTAGTCTTACAAAATAAATTCTCAAATTTTTGGTCGCCAGTCTGATTAATCTTTAAGTAATTTTATTTACTGTAAGAAAAAGGGAAAGCGCGATTTTGATGCCAAAAATAGCAGCGGTCCTTGCATTCGCAATTAACGCAAACAAATGTACTCTCTCAACCGACACCAAAGCTAAATGGGCCAATTTTGGTAAACATCCGGCTAGCTATCGAGGTTGCAAAGCTTCCGCTCCCTTCAAGTGTAAAAACAAATATAAATACCACTACAAAAAGTTTTCTACAAGACAAGTTATAGTGTCATACTCCAAGAAGGTATCGGGATGTAAAAACGCCAGTTAATAAGAACTTATGCAGATAAGATGCTACTTTTGTCTTGTAACGCTGAAGTTTTCGACTGGTTGGCAAAAGTAAATAAAATATCATTTTAATTATTGTTCCCTGTCAACAATAGCCACGGACCGGTTTTGATCTATTTTGAATCTCATCAGCGTAGTCCAGTTGGAGACAGGGAATCGAGTTTTACTATGGAGTATTTAATTCTCCGGGTTAACCATAAATTATTAGGTAATACATGGCACCTTTATGGATTATGGTAATGTCTTAATAGAATATCATTTTGAACACAAATCAAGGTAATCTTCCTAAATGTATTGGTATCTACTTTAGGACCACGTAACGCATTTTAGAACTTGAGCTTTTTGCCCACAAAATCATATCATATCCGTAAACCAAAGTCATGTAGGGTATGGACAGGCTAGAAGCCAAAAATTTTAGGGTATTATTCATATGCCACTAAGAAGACCACATAAGAAAAGCACTGTCATTTACCTAAAAGAACCTTCGACTACTCACATCTTCCAGAAAGTTGTTTTATAAATATGGACTATACCGCAGTAGCTGTAAATACAGTCTAAGTTTCGATTAAAGTAATTTCATCCTACCAGTCTCCATTAAAAAAAAAATGAACGATCTCGATCTTATCTTTACGGATAATATGTCAGCGACACTTGACTAAAACACTATTTGTAACCAGATGTACATTTCGGGCACAAAGTGACCATTATCAATGGTATACTAAATGCAAATAAAATATTGAAGAACGCTTTTTGTCTCATTTAATAGAAATATTAGTGATACAGTCAAGAGATCTAAATTAAAAAAGTCCAATCTAGTACAGTATAAAAATGAATGCTAAAAAAGTCCTAGATTATACGGTCTTCATAATATCAAAACTATGGCGTTAAAACCCTCATTTTTTTGCACCACAATGAAGATTTCATGCAAGATATTCTCATTATCGCCATTTGATTCCAGAGCGAGCTGACTTCTTTTATCTCGATCTCGATCTCAATCGCTACCGAACGTCCGGATTGATTCCATCCACCAATTGGAAATTTTTAAAAGAAACAAAAAAGTAATCTTTAAAGCCATCTGTAATATGGGACCGTATTACAGTCTCTACCACCGACTCTAACCTCTCGTTGGCTATGAGCTCTAATATTATCATCCTCTTATAATTTTACCTGAGCTAATTTCCATAATTAGAGACACATCATAAGTTGCAGACGCACAATTCGTTTTTCCATATGGAATAAAAGAAAACTTTTTCTCTCAGTTAAGGAAGAATTACGCGAATTATGTTATAATCAATGGGGACGTAGAATTGACGCGATTAAGTTCACGAAATCATTTAAATGTCAGAAATCCCCACACACGCGATTCATAATGTACCTGCCTACATCACTTTCTCTGACTCATTAGATCGTCAATTTATTAAACAATAACGATAATAGATTGTTCCTCTCCAAATTCTCTTGTTGCTTAATGTATTAGAAACAACAACCGAAAGTAGTTATGTTATCCGGCCATTTACCAAAGAGTGAATAAGACTCCTAGGCACGAGGGAAGATAGTAGAGACATTAGCCGTAACGAAAATATTCATCTTTTCTACAAAATTATAGACCTATAAGCGTCTTCAGCTTGCTGAGTAAATTAGTGAAAAAAATGTTGACCTGACTTGCAGGTCGCTTTTTGCTGCATCAACTGTGGAGAGTAATAGAGTACATCTTTAAAGTTTTCATGGAAGTTTCGTAAGCGTTCGACTGTGCGTAGTATACTATCATTTTGCCGAATGGACCATCAGTACTACATATAGTTTCCTTTGCAAGAAGCAAATGCATCAAAATCAATAATACGTTTTCAGGCGATCGATGATTTTAGCAATCATCCCACATGGCTCATTTCTGTCCCCGACGCTGTTTAATATTAAGTGAAGTGCTCAACTTAGCTTCGATGTTGATTGCTCAATATATAGATGACACTGCCCCAAAGAGGGACCATTGCTGTTTACTTGAAGAAAAAATTGCAGAAAGCCCTAAATACCTACAAGAGCTTGAAAAATCAATGATCTTACTTATTAATGCAAATAATAGATTTAAAATGCATTGAGCTTGAGTCACTGAGTGTAAGTTTATGATAGTATATGATATTTATAGTCTTCTTTCGACCGGCATTTAAACTGTCCATGTGCATTCTGTATTCGATATAAAAGGCCAAAGCTTGCTTACTAAGCTGTAGTCGCTAATTAATTTACTTACTAAATTAACCTATAAAAATAGGACTAAATTTTACACAATAATATGTTGAGTTATTGCAGGTCATTTCAAATTTTAAGACTTAGAGGCATGAAAATCTTTGCTCTCAACATTGCGATGTACTCAATATTACATCATCGAAAGAATAAGTTACCAAGGGTGCTAGAGTTTATCAAAGAGACTGCCGTAAACTTTTACAGAAAATTAGGAAAATATCTTTTACCTTTGTTATAGAAATGAAATATTTACTCTCAGAAACTTACATTATAAATGACTCTGGGGTATGTAAATCTTCCAATCCAAGAATAGTGAACTGGAAGTAGAAGACTTGAACCTTAGAGGTATAGGTATCAGTTGTTGTCGAGGAGAAACTAATTTTTATCGGGGATTCTAAAGTATCATAATTAGGTCAAACTACTCATCTATGTATAATTCTTTAAACTTGACGCTATTTCCAGAAATTTTTATAACTAACAGCATATAGAGTATTTTTGTCAAAATTTGTTCGTTCTTAAAATAATATGGAAAAGTTTATAATTATATGATTTCTTTATTGTACCTAGCTGCATTAACTATTTGTTGGTACACAAATTCTAAAAATAATATATTAGTACACGCCGGACGTGTCTGGTGCTTTAAAGTGAAGGGGGCGATCCTTTAAAGTAACAAGCTCATTTACACACAAGCACAAATACACAAATCACACGTCGGAAGGACCACGTGGTCGATGCCTAACACTACTACTACTAATATATTAGTCATAAATACGCATGTATAATGGTTTTATATAATTTTAATAACTAGTTATTCTATACAGTTATAATTTCATAATGTTACATAATAAAATTAGCTGTACAGTGAAACACAAGAAAAATTCAGCAACGTAAAATATATCTAATATGTTCTAATAAATAGAATTTATCAGAATGTAGTGAAGGGCTGGGAAGACAGGAAATACTCAGTGCTAAGGGTAAGGCAAAACGGAACAGATTGAGCAATCAATAATTTTAATTACATTTACGAGAACTCTTCCTCACAAGAGCGAGGTCGACGAGAACATCTCCATCCCTGCAATTTTTTAAGTGGTAATTTTATTGAATTAAAATTGAATATACAGTCAACGCAATTTCTCGCAATTTACTTTACTCCCCAAGAAAAATGAATACAATAAGTGTTTGGAAGTACTTTCTTTATTAAAGAAAATACCGCTTTAAAATTTCCATTAATTTCACATTTCATTGAGTATTACATTTGTATTATTATTAATGAATATAGATGGCGAGTAAACTGAGCGTGCTGATGTAAATCGATTTAAGTTTTAGGGTTTTCACACACTTTGGAATTGTTCCAGGATTCCTTTGGCTTATCGCTTACATTACTAAATCCAATTAAATTTATGTACGACGTATCCATAAATTTCAGGTAAAAAGGAGGGTTTAACAACACGTGGTCGACCCATCAAATTGACCATGAATGCAAGGACGGAAGACACGTATTTCCATGTTAGAAGCGGAGTTTGGAAAAGGGATTTGCGAAGGTCAGAGGTGAAGGAAAGGGGATATATCTCTGCCTCTAATTACAGTAGGCGAACTCTACGAAGAATTAATTAATACGTCTCGTGTGCAGGTTTAAAATTGCAATCAGATTATTCGGATGCTCCTGAAATTAATTAATATTGTGGAAAGTGTAACGTATTACAGATCTACTAAAAGGAGGGCAGCGTACGTTTTTTTAATGGTTTTCGCTTGGGAAATAGATTGCCTCGGGTTTATTTCACAAACAGATCATCCCACGTCCTTCTTTTTAAATCATGGAGAGTTGAACGAATTGCTTTCCTTTTTTCAATTATTGTAGTTCAAGTTTGTAAGCAGTCTGTATGCAACTACATAGAAAATGATTATGCAAAATGGAGGGTAGTTCGCATAATATAGACATTAAAATTCCAAATGGCCCCTTGATAAAATCACTTACTGGCTTTGTCTTAAATGTTTTATTATTATTTTATGTCGAGGCTGCTGCCATCCTGTACACGAGCTGCCCATAACACTTATCAAATTATATCTGCCTTCTTATGCCTTTGTCCCTTTATATTATCCTCCGGAAATTGCTCATCTGTTATGATTACGTAGTTAATTTCTTGGATATCCTGGGATAACTTAGATATGAGAGATGAAGGGTTGTGATAAGTGGATAACAATGTTATTCTGAAGTTAGTATTGCTCGTAAATATCATCGGAACTTAGAATAGTAGGTTTGATTAGTGTATTACCGTTTCATGTTATTCCTCCAGCAAAGGGGAAAAATAGATATGTATTTTTTAAATAAAATACAACATCAGACTATATCTTATTAAAAATATTGATTACTACGTGACAAATAATTTTAAAACTTGACTACACATAAGTTTGCAATCGAAAGCTTCAAAATGAATAATTAAACATATGAATGGATAATAAATAAATAAATTTAAAGAAATGCATAAAAATATAAAACAATTTTAGAAAATTTATTAAGCGATCTGCATCCTCTAATTATGTAAAATATAGAATACCGATCAATTGTGTTAGCGAAATCTGTTGGGTGAAAATGCTGCGAGGACCATATTTTGCAATTGCAATCAAAGTAGTTATTGGCATATATAGGTCAGATAGGAGATGTAAATCCGCACTCCGTACAATAATGAAACAGAATCGGAGTTTTCCAATTTGCAATTTTTGTGACAAATGGTATTAGCGTTACTCAAATATTGCGAATAGAGAGAATAGCTTACCACTACATGATGCGAAGACAATTATAAAACATAATAAGCAAATATAACGTTTAGATACATATTAACCAAGCTCTTAAAAATGTAAATTAAATATTCATTTACAGGTGCAGTATTATGAAAATAAAAGTAATAATTATAATTAATTATTTCGAGCGTTTCTGCACCATAGTTTTACATTATTATAATGTAAAAACTACAAATACCAACTTGAAACAACTACTCCTCGTACTAAGGTATAGAATGACATAACTGTTAGTTGTCGTTACATATCTGAAATTATTCAGCACTACGTAACAATTAAAAAATATTAAGTAAATCATAATTATGCAAAAAAATATCGTCACTATTATAGTCTTCGTTTGTAGAAAACTATGTTAAATTATTATTGACTTTTCTAAGACAAGTAAAAATATTGTTTGAAATTTAAATATTTCAATATAAATCTCTTAAAAACACTTTTTTTACGTTTATTCTTAAGAAACTGTCATTTATGTTATAATATATATTAAAAAACACATTTGTCATTGAGCTAATTTAAACATCTTTGATAAGTGAAAATGAATTTGACAGCAGGACACCAGGGAGCGATATAAAACTCATCACGACTTAATCTGAAATAAATGCGTACGGGTTGGGGCCCGACGATAGGATTTACGTTCGGGATGTGAAATTATTAATACGATGAAACGAAGCATGTGCTAAAATATAAAAAATACCTATTATATCTATAATTGCAAATATGCACGTCTATTGTTTTCAGGAAATTAATAATACATTGAATTACCATTTTCTTCCTATAAATCATTGGTGAAGTACCCCTAAAAAAATACTTTTATTAATTTTAATTATAAAATATTGATAGTAATAACTGAATATTATATATTTTTCTGAATTTCTTAATTTGTCAATGAAATATCTTTTAGAAATAATTTCATACATGATACAACTTTCAAATCATACAATACTATTTTAAAAATTCATAGGCCTATCTACTATATGGTAAGTGAGAACATATAATACATCAATTTTAAATATAAGGAAATCTATTAAAATAGAATATGAAATATTAACCAAATGATAATATAAGTTAAATGCATACTGCTAGCTGTGTATATTAAATTATAATAGATATGTTTTAGAGGTGTACATTTCAATTTAAATGACTCGTTAAAACAATACAGCTTTAGATATACAGTATTAGACAACTCTAAGTACAAATTTTATATGATGGATGAGGCTATTATTTGGCTGAACTTCATTATGAAACAAAGAAAAAGCAGTCATAGTAGAGCAAGGTTCAATAAATTGCCTTATAAATTTTGGTTGCAATTTCAACTAATTTAATTTGGTTCCAACAGGCCAAACTTACAACGACTTTCGATTTAACTTACTAGGGATAGTATTTAAAGGATAGATTATAGTCTAATAACATTCCTGATAAATGCAACTTGAGGTTGGGGTAATTAAAATTATGTGCACTCTAATATAATATATTTTCGATAAAATAAGATAGAATTGCATTTTAGTAGGAAAATTCTACACACCATTACTCGATAATGTGATGAAAATGATTCACAGTTATCATATGACATAAAATAAGGGATTAAAGTATATAGAGTTGCAAGCACAAATATCATGACAAAATATGTATATTATAAAGAAAATAGAGGAGATCCTTTTGAAACACTTTGATTCTAATAATCTGTGAATTATTTAATTATTAACATGAAGAGTTCTATTGAAAAGATATGTGATGATACCCAAGTTTGGAACATATAGATGTTTAAAACCCTCTGTTTAATGTATAAATATATAATATCCGAAAGCTGAGTTTAGAGGTCCGTTGTTTGAGAGTTCGATGTGAGAATAGTGAGAGGGAAGGCTATAGATATCTTTATTTCGATAGCCGAATTCATAGTTGAGAATATTCACGTTACAGAGACTTAAGATTCTAAATTTAAAAATGGATTCAAATATTTTCCAAACTCAGAAAGAAGAGTAATTGACTATGATACAAGATTTGTGTTAGGTTTTTGTATGCAAGTGTCCTGTTTGTTTACATTCATTGAAGAAATATTGGTGTGTTAGGAGTTAGTTGAATATCTTAACGATTTGGGAATTGATTTTTTGTAGGGTTATTATCATGACCGGGTGCTATATTTTTGTCCATTTTTAATATATGTATTCTTCTTCTGTTTTTCAATACACTCAAATTTTTAATTATTGATATCGTAAAAAAATTATTGCTATAATCATCATTGCAATCTATTTGGTATATTTTATTAATTGATCAACAATATCCAGCATGGATGTCGTAAAGACAAATCCACATCTACAGCAATAAATAATTTTAGAGAGACTGTAATAAAGAACATCGAAAAAAAAAGAATTAACGCTTGAAATTTTTATTGATCTGTCGAAGGCCTACGATTGCATTGATCACAACATCTTGCTAACAAAATTGGAAAAACTCGGTATTCGGAGGAACGCCTTGAAATGGTTTGAATCTTATTTAAGCAACTGAACCCAGCGTGTGGTTGTAAACACTAAAAATGGCAATGGTAAATCCGACACAGCAATAATCACCACTGGACTACCCCAAGGAAGTCTGACGGCACCAACACTCTTTTTGTTATTCATTAATGATGTAATAAGTTCAATTAATAACAACAAACACAATATTGTAAATTACACGGATGATACAAATATATTAATATCCGCCAAAAACATTGAAATGGCAATAGAAGAGGCCTCTGTAACATTCGATTCAATTAAATCGTGGTTTGTGAAAAACAAATTAATAATTAATTAAAGAAAAAACAAACATAATGTTATTCAATCAAAAAGCACTAAGCCTGGAAAATCAAATTGAGTCAATAGATATAGATGGAAAATCCATAAATATCAGTCAAACTGTTAAATTCCTTGGTATGTATATCGATAATAAAATTACTTGGAATGAACATATTAACTCAATAAGAAATAAATTAAACTCGGTCATATTCATGTTAAGGGATCTATCGAAATACCTACAGAAAACGGTTGTAAAGACCGCATGCCCAAAAAATATTTATTCTTCAAAAAAAAGCTATAAGGGTTATTTGAAATCTTGATTACAAACAATCATGTCGAGGGGTTTTTAAAAGCAATAATATGTTAACAATGTATGGAATATACATAATGGAGACAATCTTATTTTACCACAAACACCTTACAGGAAATGATAATAAAAGAACAAACTTTAATACAAGAACAAATGACTACATCTACCCCCAACACAAACTCATTGCAACAGAATATTCAGTTCAATACCCTTCGATAAAATTATTTAATCCACTTCCGATTAATATTAAAGTCCAATTGAAGAATTTATTAATAAATGTAGATATAATTATTCATCAAATAAGTCTTATACATGCTTTGTACTATACGCCTCACACAAATCCAACTCACTGAGTTGGAACAAACAGCTCCATACCGTGACACTCTTTGGCTATCGTTACACCAAGGGCAAATATTCCAATGCTCTTGACGATTGACCATTTAAAAACATCGTAGTACAATTCCTTGACGAAAGTAGTGATGGAGCCTGACTTGAACCCAAACTGATATTGCTAGTGTTTTTTATGTTGGAATTTGTTGTAGCCTAGAAAATTTGTCCGTCAGTGCGGATCGATTTAGACTTAAGACAACACTTTTATCACCTTTATGAATATATCTTCTTTAAGATTAAATTAAGTAATATTAGATTTAGGCTAGTTCATAAGTTTTGACCCAAATTTCATCTTGTACATGTATACGACACTTTGAAATAAAGAGATATTATTATTATTTTATTAATGTACTAGGCAAATCAATTTTGTATATATTAACTTTCTAAAAATATGTTATTAATTTTGGGATCTGTATTTGGAGTTATTACATTTGTCTGTTTGTATTTTGGTAAGTATTTTAATTGATGCATAGTAATCTGCCTTTTTTATTATCTTGGTATGCATCTTTCTATTTGTTCTCCAAAATTAATCTTTATTTAATTTATTGAATGTCACTCTTAACTTTGGATGCTCCATCCCTCCAATAAATTTGTTTAACTTGATAATAAAGTAAACGAATATTAAGATAATAAGCTTTGTTTTTTAGTTTAGGAGAATATGATATTATACAGGGTCCTGCAACAGTGCGTCAAGCTTTCCTAGCGCCTTTCTCGTAAGAGATAGAAAAAAATGTTTCATATAAAAATTTATTGAATTAAAAATCTCTATGCCGTAAAATTATTTTAAAATATACAGGGTGTCCCAATTTTGCGTTATAACAAAAGCAAACATTTTTTTAAATGGAACACCCTGTATATTTTTTAATTTTATAATTTGGATAGTATTTTATAACTTAAACCTTTTTTTGGTTTTTAATTTAGATATGGCATTTCCGAGTTATTGACGTTTTTCTGAAAAAAATGTAAAAAGCGGAGGTTCACAAAAAAAATTATTCTGATGTTGTATTTAAAATTTAAGAAATTTTATTTTTCCTATGGTTGGTCATAAGTACTGTTTATGTATCAGTGTTAAAAATTTTCACTTTTGAGGAACCCTGCCTTTGTATCAGACACGCCATTTTCTAAAATTTCAATTTGTCGTAACTCTTTTTTTTTAAATGGAATCATATATTTTTTTAAATTTTATATTATTCTACATCTAATTTTCTACAAAAAATGTTAAGCATACCCTATACCTAAAAGTGATAATTTTCAAGATATAAAAGAATTTATATTTCAAACGGTCCTTGAATGCGAATTTGTTTTTGAATAGATAGCCATGACTGAAGAAAATGCATCTGTCAATTAAACAATTAGTTTGACATGTAAAAGGGAGGTGTGAATTACAAAAAACAAAAGAAGAAAGCCTATCATCAACGAGGAACCAAAAAGACATTGGTGAAGGAACTGGCATAAGCGAGAGGTCAGTACAAAGCATTCTGAAGAAAAATCGATATCAAGCATATGATATTCAGTGCTATTGGTGATTCCTTATAAACAATTTCAGGTTTTGTTAGATCCTTAGATCTAGCAGGTTATTTGGTGGGTCCATTTCTACCAATCCACTGGTTGGGAAAAATGAAATGCCCTCACGTCTTGTGAAAATTGGGCAGGTGCTCCGTCTTGTTAAAACCACACCCTGTTTCTTGTTAGTTGGGGTACATTAGCTAACGTTCCGGGTAATTCAATTTGCAAGAAGTACAAATACATAGACCTACTGAGATGGCCCTCGAAGAAATGTTGACCTACAACATGGTTTCCAAAAATTCCGCCCCAGACATTCAATGCTGATGATCAACTTGTCTCATAAGATGCGGATTATCAGTTAAATAATAGTGAAAATTGTACCTATTGACAGATCCGTTGTTATGGGATGACGCCTCATCCGTGAATAAAATATATTGGAAAAACGAAAGATCCTCCTGTATTTTCTGTCTTCCCCAGAAACAAAATTCGGAACGAAATTGAAAATCAGTATTACTCAGTTCTTTATGTAGCTGAATATGATATGCTTGATATCGATTTTTCTTCAGAATGCTTTGTACTGACCTCTCGCTTATGCCAGTTCCTTCACCAATGTCTTTTTGGTTCCTCGTTGATGATAGGCTTTCTTCTTTGGTTTTTTGTAATTCACACCTCCCATTTACATGTCAAACTAATTGTTTAATTGACAGATGCATTTTTTCAATCATGGCTATCTATTCAAAAACAAATTCGCATTCAAGGACCGTTTGAAATATAAATTTTTTTATATCTTGAAAAATATCACTTTTAGGTATAGGGTATGCTTAATATTTTTTGTAGGAAATTAGATGCAGAATAATATGAAATTAAAAAAAATATATGATTCCATTAAAAAAAAAAGAGTTACGACAATTTGAAATTTTAGAAAATGGCATGTCTGATACAAAGGCAGGGTTCCTCAAAAGTGAAAATTTTTAACACTGGTACTTAAACAGTACTTATGACCAACCATAGGAAAAAGAAAATTTCTTAAATTTTAAATACAACATCAGAATATATATTTTTTGTGAACCTCCGCTTTTTACATTTTTTTCAGAAAAACGTCAATAACTCGGAAATGCCATATCGAAATTAAAAACCAAAAAAAGGTTTAAGTTATAAAATACTATCCAAATTATAAAATGAAAAAATATACAGGGTGTTCCATTTAAAAAAATGCTTGCTTTTGTTATAACGCAAAATTGGGACACCCTGTATATTTGAAAATAATTTTACGGCATAGAGATTTTTAATTCAATAAATTTTTATATGAAACATTTTTTTCTATCTCTTACGAGAAAGGCGCTAGGAAAGCTTGACGCACTGTTGCAGGACCCTGTATATTGTAAAAAAATTTGTTAAACTTTGCAACGTTGTAATGGTATGAGAAGTAATTTCTTGACTGACGAAAATAAATGACGAAAGGAATTGGTATAAAGAGTAAAGGTATTTGTTTAAATGATTGTTAATTCTTGGGAATTGCTGGATTTTGATTTAGTGACCAATTTTTGAAACGGAAAATAGGCAAATTGTTTCTTAAATAAAGAGCCTAAAATTAGTTAACATGACATTAAGTACGGGAAGTAATTATTTTAACTGTTAGCTGGAGCTTGTACATTATATATAATGTAAAACATTAGTGCAGAAATGCTCATAGAAATTAATTTTTATTAAGGTTATTATTTATACTGCCCTAGAAAATCAATATTTAATTTTCATAAAAATAGAAAAGTTTCTCTCACAGCTGAAGGTGATAACCAGGCATATCAAGATTTAAATAAAACAATTAGATGTATTGAGCGTTTAAAGAAATAACAAATATCAAAGAAAGACATAGCCAACAAAATGGTGGCGGAAACTGAAAAATATCCTAAAAATAAGCAACATGCCAGTATGAACACAGTTCAAAGAAGTGTAATAAAAGGTTTTGCGGAGTTTAAATATCTTCATGTTCGCATGTTGGGTCCAAATCCCACCAAAGAAGAATTAATCAAATATCTCCACTCCTGCAAGTTTAAAGAAGTAAAATGCGAAGCTCTAAAATCAAGATGTTCGAAAGAGAGTACTCTTCTTTCTTAGTTTAAATTCCATTAAATCGAATTGTAAAAGCGCAAAATTCAAAAATATGTACTGAAAAGGCAAGGACAAACTACTTTTTTGCAAACATTTTTAGCAAACATTACGGGAAGTAACATTATTATGTATTAATATGCAATCAATACAAAATAAAATAGATGAGGTGATTGATATATGCTTATGTTGAGGATGTTTCATAAACAAAAAACATCATCAACATACGCCAACTACCTCATAGAGAAAGAACACACATTCAAATAAAATTCAAAATCCTACAAACTAGTAACAAAACCTGCATGAGCAAATTTAAGGAAATAAATTTAACAAACGCGCCACTTTACTTAATGACCAACTAGGTGTCAACAATTCCACTTTAATTAATTTTTAATTATAAAACTATGTAATCGTCCATAATTATTGCATCATCCAAGTGTAAACAACTCCTCTCCCCATTCTAATGCAGTAGTAATTAAGAAAATGTTGTAGTCTAAGACCATCATTAATCATATGTCGCAGTTCGACACTTAATCTGTGAAATTTTAAACCAAGTGGAACAATAATTTATGCAAAAGAAAATTTGTCATTTAAAAACTTCATTAGAAATCCTTTACTGGTAAAATATAATGCATTTATGTTCATAATATTAAATGTTTTATAATAATGTTCTTACCTTTCTCCTTTTGAATATTTGAATGATTTTTTTAAATGTTTAGATAAATTCCACGTTGATCGAAACAATATTATACTGGGTCGTGTTTTTAACAAAGTAATTTAAAAATAGGACACGCTTAAAACAAATAACCTTTTTAGCAAAAGATAATTTGGTTTCAGACCTGCATTATCAACATTATATGCTGTACTTGCTATCAGTGAACGGATGAATGCTTTTGAAAACAAAAATGTATCCTTCATTGTAACTTACTTATTAAAAAAGCATATATTTTTCTAAAAATAGTATTAGTTTTATGAAATCATATCATATCTCATTAATAAAAATCAAATCATATTTTATAATGATAAAATTTCGGTCTAGAGAAAATAAGCCCTTGGATCTTAAATTATTTATTATTTTTAATATTCCTAAATTACCTCATTAGACCAAATGTATTAAATGCTTTACTTTTTGCTGTCCATTCAGCTGTTATAAATGAAAATAGAACAACGGAAAAATGTGTCAGCAATGAATGCCGTAAAACATGGGTTATATAAAACAAATTTGGCTTTGATTGAAAATATAACAAAAAAAGTTTTTTTAGCCTTTAAAGGGACACTCACTATTTGCTGGACTTTCAAATTGACTCATCGCTATGTTTGAAGAATCATGGAAACCAACTGGCGGCGTCGCTTACATTTTTTTTAAATTACGAAGCATGATAGGGATGGTCCGAGATAATATAAGTGAAAAAAATTATTTTAGCCACGGCAAATCGTGGCTGATCATGGGGACGTAAAGCGTTAAAGAATATTTAGACCACAAAGGAATATTGTCACATATTGGGTGATGTAAAATATAGAGTTTATATTCGTCTAAGAATTTTATCATCTTATTATTATTATTATTATTATTTTATCGATATATCTTAAAATCAGTGCTATATCTTTGATGATGATTTGTTTGCTATATTATGATGAATCAGAAGAAAACAAGATTATCAAAATTATAAAATTGTACAAACTATTTTTCTATCAAATTTTACAACGAATAACCAGATAAGTAGAAGCAGCTATCTCTAAAATAATTTAAGCGGCTTTCAAATTGACAAAAATTATTTCTTATTCTTTTGAAGAATTTATACAAAGAAATATTTGAACCATCAGTTTTGAATTACTTTTATTATGTTTAACATAACAGTCTTATCCATTTTGGATTTTATTCTGGTTTATATGAAACAAGGATTGTAATAATCACTTGGTACAAACCGATTCTAGTTTGATTTTGCTTCATTGATTTATTTATTAGCATGGTATCGTTATCGTATGTATATTATTATAATATGTATTATTATGCATCAATAACCTATTGCTACTATTATTTGCATATTGTTATTAGTTGAATACTGTTTAAGGGTGTGTAAACATATAACAACAGTTAATTATCCATTTTTAACAACTTTTGCGTATTTTAGTTACTATAACAGCGCATACTAAGTAACAATCTTAACAAATTTTGATATACTCTACTGCAATTATACTCACAATTAGGAGTCGTTTATTCCGCCAACAAGACTTCTCAAGTTGACCCAAATGAAATATACCTGAAAAAGAAAACAAGAATTATTTAAATAAGTAATTGTGGAAGCTTCTACTTTTCATTTCGCCGAAAAAGGCTTAAAAATGAATTTACTATAATTTAGAAATTCTGTTCATTAATGACCACACTGACCTCATATACCCCTTTATTCAATACCATCTAATATTGTATAAATTGTATGTCAATTTAAGTATAGTTTGAGAATGACAAGCTTAACTTTGTTGAAACTATAGTCACAATTAATATAAAGTATGTGATATTAAAACGGTACTCGTGTTTTTAACAGTAATTATTTTATGCAAGATTATAAGCCAATTTAGAAATGTAAGTACGCAGGTTGCCTTTAATATTTCAGGAATAACGATCCAGATGCTGCTATCTGTTAATCGACTTTTTGGCAGTAGAATTATTCAGAACGTTTTGATGTTTTTTAAATATTTTTAAATCAATGCCTGACTTTGGTATATATATATAAATATATATATATATATATATATATATATATATATATATATATATATACATTCACTAAGTGTGATATCAACAAAGAAAGTATTTAATTTAAATGGACTGATTTGTCTCAGGCGCCCAATTATCTTAACAAAACTTTTTGATGTGATTCCAAATTCTTGATAATATTTTATTGACAGATTATTATAGAATTAAAAATAATAATTAGAATTAATTAATTAACCTGAGCATTTCTGCACCGTAGTTTTACATTATTGAAATGGTCAATACTGATACAAAATATTGCTATATTTAGTGCGCTACAGAGTTCTAAAGGTTGAAAAAGTAACAAAAACAATCAATATTAATCTATAAAACACTTATCTTTCTACTCGGAATATGTACATAATTATTGAGAGACAATAGAACGGTTTCTATGGCCTAATAATTTTTAAAATAGAGATTCCGTGAAGTGTTTAAATTTCAGGGAGATATTGGTATTTCAACGAGTACAGTAACGTTTAAAGATGTTAAAATTAGACGCATTGGATGCTATTTTGAAGGAAAGGTAATTTATAGGGATAATATTTGCAAACTCACAAAAGGATCAATTTGATGGATATTACTTACATTTAAATACTGCAATCATTTGAATGATTGGGGATTATAATGGGAAAAGAGAATTGGACTACATTTAAGCAAGAGCGTGTATATGGCTTTATATATTTAGGCAGCAGTAAAAGTTTATATGGTCCGTTTTGTAGTTAAGACTTCTAAAATATCTTGTCCTTGCTGAAACCTTAGTCTTTCATATTTGAGTGTGGGATTTAAAGTTGAATTTATGGTCTAGTGTGATTCTAAGATTCCAAGTTGGTGACGGTAAACCGTATATTCATAAATGATTAATAGTTGAGTATTGGATGGATTTAGGTAAATTATTCATCTTTTAAACCATTCTACAGCGGCGTCTAGGAGTTGTTGTAGGGAGTACATTGTATTATTAGGCGAGTAGAAGTAAGCTATTCATGCAGTATCATCTGCAACGTATAGAACATATTTTGAGGGGTCAAAGAAATTTAGATTGGGATTATATATATCATGGCAATAGATGCTATAGAGTATGGAAGAGTCTTGAGGAAGATCTCAATTGTAAAAATATGTGGATGAGAGGCAGTTATTTATTTTAATTTAAAGGATTCGTTTAGTGGGAAAATTATAGATTAAGTAAAATAAAGCGGCGGGAATTTTACATGTGCTGGTTTATATAGTAGGCATTTGTCCAAACTGAATTAAATACCTTCTGAATAAAAATAGCCATACTATACAGCCATACAGAGAGCTGGTTCCTAAGTCATGTCAGATGATAATTAGAAGTTTATATAGGTAAAGGTAGAATGGTTGAGTGTTTAATTTTTTTATATAAATTGGTATTTAGGGATTCTAATGTTTTGCTTAGTAATGGAAGGAGAGTGATTATAACTGAAGACTGCTAGGATCAGAACCACTTTAATGTATACATACTACGCGTTTTCAGTTTCATCTAGGTGGGAAATATTATATAGTTAATTTTATTCAGAAAGAATTTGTCGAATTGACTGACTTGCCAATATTAAAATATACTGTTTTGCAGATGCATTTAAAATGCTATTATATGTCTCTTCAACGTTTAGTTTTCTTCTATATTATAATATTAAATTATGCATGACTGTTAATTTTATTGAAACCCCTTTAATGTTATGTCAGTTAATTTAAGATCAAGATAAATTCAGGCGGGGGAGGAATGTAGGTATTAGGTATTTAGATTTGGAATTGGATGGATAAATGGTCAGCGCATAGGTCAGGGATTAATTATAAAGATGGAGATGGGATTTTAATTTGCTAGTATATAAAAGAATATCTGAGATGGTTTTGGTTGTCGTTCATGATTAAAGTAATGTGAAGTGTGAATCCTTAAGAAATAATAATTAATATTAATATCTCTTATAATAATCGCATGATTTTAAAGGTGAAAACGTTTAATTGATTCTAGAGTAGGAATGAATGTGTACATGTGTATAACAAATATATAAAGTTGGAAGGTGGTAAGAGGGACGGTGAAATGATTCTTTATTCGTTTATAATTAAAGTAATTTTTGGAGAATTAGTTCTATCAACATTTATAGAAGGATGTGTGATGACAAGTAATCATACCGTTAAATTTTGGGAGCGAATAGATATTCGAATGAAGTTGAAATTGGTATTTTTTAATTTAATTAATAATTTTGTGGGCATTTAGGTTAGAAGAAATACAACTAGCCAATAATAATTAATAATAAAAAATTATGAATGAAATATAATTTAAGTTTATTATAGATTTTGTTTGAAGGCAAGTAGAGCGAAGTAAATATAAGCCACAAACTACTGCTAGAGTTGTAATTTAAGGATATCGCTTAGATACACTATTTACAGATATAGATGTTGGTTAAGTAGTGAAAAAGTTTAGGAAAAGGGATTACACGAATTCCCGTTCCGGGATTAAACTTTTAATAACACAAGTAACATCTAATGGCAGAAGTAATGCACCAGTGCGCTTTAAGCATATAAAGATTAAAGAACTAAAGATATTTTTTTTTTCAAAAATAAACTGCTCGCAAAAATATGAAAGAAATATTTTATGAGCTGCAATTATCAATCTTCAATAAAATCCATTAGTATTTTATACTACAAATAATAAGAAATACAATACATAAACACCTATATTGTACAAATCCGATATGATATAGTGTAGTAAAACATAGTTTTAACAAATTTTTAAATATATCTCGAATAAATTCATTCGTACTGCAAAAAGTTCTATTAGAAATTGATTATTATAATAAATACATATTTTTACAATGGCTCATGATTATGGGTGATTTAGTAACATGTATTTAATATTTTTTCTTTATTATTGTAAAGGTTATTTACTCTTTTTTTATTATCATAAACCAAATTGCCTCAAAAATATATTATATAAGTATATAATCAACAATTTGTGCCAACCTTATTTTTAGCTGCCTCAAAGGACTACGTAACGATGCGACGTTCAAAGGAAAGCCTTTCATTGCTCCGGATATATAATTTATGTTTACTACGTGAACTTGACATCAGTGACCAAACAACGCCGAACGTCTAGATATATTAATATCTTAGATAAGATTGAGATATGCAAGCTTTACTTCTTGCTTACCTAATTATAGAGTAATACCGCTGTAAGCTTATAAGCGGCGCTCTAATTTTGATTTTATAAATAAATCAACCTTCGGTAATCAATGATTAGAGAGAAACGAACTTGAAAATTTAGAATTTTAATTAACAATTATTTATCAACATCAATTACTTTTTTTTCACTAATTACAATATCAATTATAAATATTAGAAACAACGACAATATTGAGCTTATATTTTTTTTACAAATCAAATAGTTTATCATTGATCAAAATAAATATTTGTCCCTGCGCTCTGCCAATATCCAACTATAAAATATGAGCATAAATACATCGGCCGATAACCCCTCCAAAAACAGATACAAACATAGACAATATATAGCTTTTGTATTATTTATAACCGAATAAATCTATCTAGCTCATATTGGCTATTAGTATTAATTTTAGAAACAAACAATGATTACATATAATTAATAACTAATCTACCTACATTAAAAACACACAAGTTGTTAATCAAAATTTCATGAGTAAATTAAAGTATGTAGCACATACAAACAATGATTAATTTAATGAATAAATAACGGTATAGCAAATATATTATACATGGCTTGATAATTAGGTCGAAAGAAAAGGCAACCTTATTGAAAACGCTTTGTAATAATTAAATTTAAAATGTAAAACTTTACGTATAGCCTTATTATAATAACTTATGAATAGAGTTAATGTAACATCATAAGTAAATTGACTCTATAATAATAAATAAAGATTGTACTAACGAGGGATAGTGGGAAAGTAGTATCCGTTAACACCATTCGGATTGCTGGCGAATAGAGTAGCCGCCGGATGTGTGCTAACATGTTCATTTATATCTCATTACACAGAGTGGAAGATTATCCCTACCCGTCAGCATGATGTTAAAATTATATGTATATTATTTTTTCATCATGAATTTTTGGAATGATTTATTAATTTATTTTTATATATTGTAAAGAATGGAAACATGTATGATAAAGCTTAAATAAAGATAAAGAATATGAAACAAATACTTAAATTTGCGAGGTGTAAAGAAGGTACGTCGTTTACGAATAAAACGAAAATATTAATTAATATATTTTTTTTAATAGGTACTACTTTCCGGGTGGCCCTTGTAGATAGTGTGTTAAGATATGTTTAATTATTTGATAGTATTATTTGCACTTACAATTCAACAGATACATTAATTTAATTAAAAAGTAGCTCAATGTAATCTTTACTTTGTGTATTTTACACATAAAGTAATTGAGCAAGTTTTCAACAATGGATTAAAAGAAGGTCATGTAAAAAATACGATTATAATAATTATTATAATTTAAAGAAAATAAACAATAATATCTTGAACTGAAATTAAATACATTTATACGAATTAATTAAAATATAACAGCAGAGTACAAGAATAGCAGTAGAATTAATAAAAAATAATATAAAGGAAAACACACTTTAAAATATTTATTTCGAGTAAAATTTGAAATTGTGCTCTTCAAACTTTTATATTTGAGATAAACTAATAGATTAGGTATATTAATAAATTTATTAACATGTCAAGAATAGAATAAATATTAGTTCAAGGAAACATTCTCTAAAAGTGGTCGCAACAAGATGTAAAGATAAAAGTTCGCTCCGGTCCTTTATGCTTAATTCTCTAGGATAAATAATTAATGAAAATAATCTACATTGCAGAATGACAAAAACAATTTAACCCTTTTAATAAAATACGTGGTATGACAAATGTCAATAGCAACAACACCTGTCACAATCTGATGCAAGCTCCTCTAAAACTTAGAAAATTGCTTTGATCATAATTGGGAGCTTCATGGCTGCCATCACTTGCTCACTCGACTTTCATTCTGATTTGTTTTCTACAAACTCATTAATTTTTCTTCATCGGTGTATGATTCAACACCGACAATTCATCAGCAAAGATAACAAAATTTTGGAAAATAATCGTATTTAATTGTATACGTCTTAACCCATTTTATAGGTTTGTATAAGCCCACTTTTATTTTTCCACCCTCGAATTTGCAGCTCGTGCCAAAAACCTGTAACTGACTAAGAATTGCTGATGCCGGTAAACGGTAATTGCGACCTCAATATTATGACCGATAAGGACAATGACGATGAATTAGGGCTGGGACGACATTTCTAGAGATAAAGTACCATATAGAAATGATTAATCAATCTTAATGGCACCCTTAAGTGAAGCTTTTTCTAGGCAATTTCCTATGCTCTATCTGTTGCACTAACTCTATATTATCAGTTGGCAAAAAAGAAGTTAATTAGTGCATCCAAACCTGAAAATTAAATTCTAATAGACAAATTCATATTCGAAATAAACTAACTAAAGAAGTTTAATGGTACGAAGGAAAGGCACACAACATAGGGACAAACATACATGAGTTAGGAAGCCGGAGATATTTTTTGACAAATATTTCACCAGTGAACTATTTTACTGTATAGTAGAATGTATTACCCTCTAGGCATTTCAGAAAGAGACTAAATTTCGTGCTACCACAATTGATGAATTTATGAAGTTTTCTGGGGGTACATGGTAGGGAATTACTACTAGGATACATTCTTACAAGCAACCTTACTGATCCATTGATTTTCACTATGCCGCTTAATAGTTGTTTTTCAATTACGGCAGCACGTGCATTTCCTTTATGCTTGATGATGATGGCTTTTAGAAAATCAGACCCCTATTCGATATACTACGCAAAACCTCTCTCTTTCTCTCGTCGGCTCGAGGCAGATTTATGAGTTTTTAAACAGATAATTCCCTTCAAAGGTAGTTTTAAAGTAATATCAAGAATAAATCAACGAAATTAAACTTTACGTCTTGTATGGGCGAAGTGGACTCTGATATGATTTCATTAACCATTAAGGATTGACCATCAATTTGACACCTGGTAATTCGGAGGTTTTTTAACGCATTTCTGAACTGAATTTCCGTTCATACTTTGATTACCGCTTCAGTAACTACAATTTGTTGTAATACTTGCGCAACAGATATATCTACCCTTTATATACACCGAGAAAATATCGACTTAAGACGCCACGTTTGCCCTCGGACAGCGTAATAAAGACGAAAGGATCACCTGAAGTAGTGATCAGCAAGGATGGAATAATAATGATCAAATAATGTGAAAATATGGATGAAACTTTAAAAATGTCGGTAAGCTTCGTCTTCCTCTTAACTCTATACCGCACGTTTATAAAATCTAAAAATTGGACTTCGCATACGACATAGTTAATTCATATGCCAATGCTTGGATCCAATACAAACAACGAGGACTCTACGTATTCATTCTAACAAAGGATGCATTTCGTCTCTAGGGATTCAAACCATACATTGCGGAAATTAACATGAAATCCAATAAACCATTTTCGAGAAACAATGGTCGTTCTTAATGGAGAGCATCTCTTTTTTAATCGCTAAAATATACAATAACCTGCAAAAATTATCCTTTTTCTTCAGCAAAATGGTCAAGTCCCACAAAATCCAGTGAGATCATTAAGTAATTTCCGAATTGATCACATTCGTTTGACAAGAAGAACTTATGAGCGAGATGTAAATATTCTGCCTGTAAGATTCAATATCGGGTTTAGTGCATTAAATATAATATGACAACATAAATATAAGAATTATTTTCTCAATTATAATACCAATAGTTGTTAGTAGTATGTTTGATTTTTCAAATAAAATACCAACTTAAATTATTTTCCCCTGAATCATTTTGTATTCATTTGAACACCCTTGGGTATATAAAAGAGCGTTATTAAGAAATTAATTGATGCCAGAAATATTGCAATCTATAACTGTAATTTTTTTTGTAATTTTTTGAATTTTTGATCGAAGGAAAAAAGTGGTGATAGAAAGAGTCAAATAAATTACAGAAATAAATCCTACTTAGGGAGTAGAGGAGTAGAGAGTCGAAATTTTGAGATTCGGTATGATATAATCATGATTTTCTTACTAAATTAATAAACTACCTGTAGGAGTGACAAGGAAAGGCAATTACACACTAATAACAGGACATAACACCCCAACAACTGATCGAAAAAAGAAACTAACCTCAGTCACTACATTATTACGATACTAGAGCAAAAACCAGAACCAAAGAGGAGAAAACAAGAAGATTATATAAATTTCTGTATATATCATTAGGCACATTTTTTATAAGAATGAATATAGCATATATTAATTATTAAAATAACGACAAAGTCTCATTTTCAAATTTGTATTATTTTAAACACTACATATGTTTCGCCACATTGTTGTTTCTTCGGATGGAGAAAATATACAGATAAAATACGTATGACTTCTTATATACTACGTTGTGGTTAGTGGGAGAGTGAACATTTTTAAGAGCGGGGAATTTTGGGGAATGGCCGGTGTGGAAATATCTGTTAATTTTCAAGTTTTCTAGTATGTTTAGTTGTTGTCCTTTCCTCTCTGTATGCAGAATCTCGAATTCCGGGTTAAATGTTTGGTTTTCTTCTAATAGGTGATTTGCATATGTTGATGTCTTCTTTTGATTAATAAAACATGTATGGTGTTCATCTATTCGTTCATCAAAAGTTCGCTAATATCATTACATTTTTCGGGTTACTTTCAGAACAGATACCGTTAGTAATCTTATAGTTTGGTATATGATAAATGTCATGTCTTTGTGCGTAGTTTTAGTGATATTTAACCGAAATATAAAAGGTTCGTAACTAATAGAATAAACTATTTAAGTTTCTGGAAAGAGAGAATATAATTTTAAGATAAAAAAACTAAATTAATTAAATATGTTACAAAATTATACTATAGACTACTAGAGTGCTATCACATATGAGATGAAAAAGAGAAAAATATAATTAATTTTTGAGACATACCATAGATAAAAGATAGAGTTAAGTATATGGTAGATTCCAGAAAATACATTTAATCTAGCGGAACTAGAAACTCACGACGTCACAAAATATTACTTTAACAAGTTGGTACTGCAAGTTAGAATAGTTAAGATTAGTTTTATCATGGAGTAAACAGTGTATGAGTGCTATTTAGTTTAAAAACAATCCAAACATTTTTGAACATTTTAATTTCTACAATAATCAACATAATTTTGCTGCTTTTTGACGTAATATAAGTTCTCTTCACGACATTTTTCCAAATAGGAGACGAATTTGACGATTGAGTCTTTTTAGCCAACTACACTGTTAGCATCTGTTTTCTACTAAAAATTCTCTTAAATTTAGTCAAAAATACAAGGTTAAGGTTGCCAGATTTCTGACTACAGTATGTGGATAGGAATTTTCGCGTAGTGATACATTTTAATAATTAGTACGTCACTTCGATGATTCTGTGTTGCATGGCAAACTATCTGAATGTTTGAGAATAAACTAATTGTACTAAATTCACACATGAAATGAGCTTAATCACAAGGCTGAAACTTTTAATAAACAGACTACATGTCAAAGGTAGATAATAATACACATGAAGACAAAAATTTGAAATTATTTGTTATACATTTATTGCTATGAAACGAGCAGTCTGCACTTAAGGAAATAAACTACATTATAAGTAGGTGCTATTTGTCTTCAAAAGTGTTTCTTTTGCTTGTTAACAATAGTATTAGTTAATACAATATAGAAGCTATTATTACACATCGCTCAATAAGTCTAATGTCTAACAAAGTCTTAATAAGACTTATTGTTGTAGATTTATAAAACCAAAAATCCACATTTTCTTCATGAATTTAAAAAATTACGTACTCTAATTAAGCGTCAAATTTCTGAAGCATATTCCTAATTTATTTGCAACACGGAAAATAACTTAAAAGAAAACCCATCTGACTTATGGAAGTTCGTCTCTAGTAAGCGTGGAACTACTCGAATCCCAAGTATGGTACATACTGACCAGGAAGAATTCACTGATCCCAATGACATAGTTAATGGATTCGCTGATATCTTTAAAAGTAATTTCAATCTAGATTCAAATCCTACACAGGGCAAAGATTCAACTGTATATACGCTATTCCTGATTAATAAAGTGGACGAGTCTCAACTTATTATTATAATGTCACGCCTTCCAAAAAAAAAATCACCGCGATGATAAAATTTCAAGTTTCTTAATTCGCGACTGTAGATTCACATTTGCCAGCCCATTGTGTACGATTTTAAATTACTCAATCTCTTCTTGTCAGTTCCCAAACATTTAGAAACGTGCTAGACTATGTCCTGTTTTCAAGAAAGGTGACAAATCCCATCTTCGTAATTATCGTCCAATATCTATCCTTTCTAGTTTTGCAAAAATCTATGAACGTGTATTGCATAATAACATATTTAAAGGAGTGGGTCCCTTCATATCACCATATCAACACGGATTTATGCCTGCCAGATCGACAACAACAAATCTGGCAACAATTTCGCAATATCTAGCCGATTCTCTAGATCCTCATGGTCAAGTTGACGTTATCTATACTGATTTTTCATGCCCCTTTGACTCAGTTAACCATGATCTTCTAATTCATCAGCTTAGTCGTTTGGGTGCTGTTCCTGCTGTTACTAAACTCATTGGGTCATATTTAGAAAATCGTTCATGTTACGTATTTTATGGTTTTAAATCATTCGAATTTTCTCCTACCAATGTTGTTCTGCAAGTTGCGGCCAAGACACCTCTTGTTTAATATTTTTATTAATAAGTTATTCGGAATGCTCACCTGTCCCGTTTTGTCATACGCTAATGATCTTAAAATTTACCTAAAAAATAATTCTTGGAATGATTTAATCACTCTACAATCAAATTTAAATAAAATAGGTGTAAGAGGGTTAGATTATTACTAAACGTCAACAAATGTTGTGCGGTAAGTTATTTCCGCACTCGTACTTCACTTGAATCAAGTTATCAGATCAACGGAGACTATTTATCGAGATGTACCACGTTCAAAGATTTAGGAATTACTTTTGACAACCAACTCACGTTTAAACATCATATTGAATCTGTCCGTACAAATGCATAGAAGGCTTTAGGATTTATTCTTCGAGTTAGCCCTGACTTTTCCAATGTTGATGCTATAAAATCTCTCTATTCCGCCTTTGTGTTGAGTAAAATGGAATATAATTGTTTGATCTGGTTTCCTATTTACGCTAGTCACTCACTTTTATTGGATCACATTCATCGTCGATTTTTAAAATTTCTATCGTTTATACTGGACCGTGCTTATCCATCAATTGGAACGTCTCAAGAAAATCTTCTCCAGAGTCACCAAATAGAGTCACTCGCCAACAGAAAAAATCTGCGTTGTGCAACTGAAATTCTCGTTAAAGTTCCATTTAATGTCCCTGTAAAACCTACACGATTTTCATCAACATATAGATTACCATCGGCGCGCACCAATGTATTGCAGCGTTCACCTGTGATTGTATTGTGCCAGTGCGCGGAAAAACAATTTTGTGACATTTTTATTTAGTGTTTTATTTAGTGTGTTTATTTAGTATTATTATTCAGTTTTGTTTACTACTTCATTTATTTATATGTATTTTTCCTTTTATTACATATTCAAATTTTTGTTATGTAATTGGGTTATTATTAGAAGAAAAACATATTTTGTTTTAGAAATTCCACTTTATTCATCCATAACTCATTTAAATTTTCGATGTCATTATGTAAAACGATTTGTCTTTGCTTTCAAAATAAGCCTCAGCTTCAACAATCACTTGTTCATTTGAACCAAATTTTTGCCCTGTAGCACTTTTTTATGTCTGCAAGAAACCAGTAGTCACTGGAGACCAAATCTAAAGAGTACGATGGGTGGGAAGGCAATTCAAAGCGAAATTCATCCAATTTAACCATAATTTTCATAGACTTGTGACACGAGGAATGGTCCTTGTGAAACATCACTTTTTTCTATTGAATGTAGGGCAGCCTTTTTTGATTTCTGCATTCAATTAATCCAATAATATCATATTTCTCAAGGTAGTCGAGGATTTAAATTCTATGCGTATCCTAAAATACGGATGTCATAATCTTGCCAGCCGACTTCTGAGTTTTTGGTCGCTTTGGACGACTTTCACCAGCTACTGTCCACTCAGCTGACGATTTTTTTTAATTCATGCCTGTAGTTTTAAATTCATGTTTGTCACATAGTAGCGCAAGAAATCCTTTTTATTTCCCTTGAACAGCTCTAAACAGCGCTCTGAATCGTCGACGCGTTGTTGGTTCTGGTCCGGTGTGAGCAAACGCGGCACCCACATCGAAATCAACTTGCGCATGCCCAAATTTTCATGTAAAATTGTACTACTTTCTGATATCTTCAAGGTGTCAGCTATCTCACACAACTTTATTTTACGGCCATTTAAAACTCTGCTGTAGACATTTGTGTACATTTGAGCGTTCATCAGTATTGATGCTTGTAAATTCAGCATATCAGTTAATAATAGTGGATTTTCCTGGTGCAGAGTCTCCATAATGCTTATCAAGTCACTGTTTGGCTCCAACAGATTTTTTTTACCCAAAAAACAGTGTTTAATCAAAAGAAAAAATCCCTTTCTATCCATTGTCTTGAAAATTACAAAACTAGGGTAACTAAAACGACTGTAACTTCTAAACTAATGATCAGAATTCCATGAAGTTTTGACAAATTTCAATATATGTGTTAGATCGGGGACTTATTGAGTGATGTGTTATATTCAAAGCACTCTTTAATAGTCCTTTGAATATGGAATGTATAATCTGAGAAACATATACAACATCGTCGTCTAAAAAGTGAGCCTCATTAAACGACTAACGAATGAGAACGCTGTCGAATGAATCTTGGAGATGAATTCAAACCTTCTACAATTTACATTGACTGGATAAAAAAACAATTAATTGAATCAATTATGTAGTAAATAAATAAATAATAATAGCGATAGGTTATACTATAAAAATTCCATAGCGAGTAGTATAGTTTAAAATTACTCATCAAGACAGTGACAACATAATACTAAAGTAGTTATCGCTCAGCCTCATCTGTCAGAACTTTCTACATAAACAAGAAGTACAAATTCTGCCTTATTCGCCCTTCGCATTGAAATATAATTGAGTAGGTATTAATAATTACAAATTGATATATTGGGTAATTATTAAAACCAGAAAATACTTTGCAAAAACTTTTTCGTCATCTACAATAAGTCTACGATTACCCCCTATAGTTAAAAAATGATGAGTTTAAGAAGTTTATACTTTTGTCTTTGAGCATTGCTACAAAGACAAAAGTATAAACTTCTTTTTATCTTCCCTTAAATTTACTAATTACACTAGTGGAATATGTACTTATTTCATATTTGATGGGTTTTCTTACATATACGAATGTATAAGAAAATATATTTAGAACTTAAAGGGAGGAAGAGATGGATGGATGAAAGATAGGGGAAATTCGTGTTATGCAAGGAAGGGAAGGATACGTGGGAGGAATATAAGGTAGTGAAATGGATGAGAGAAGATGGGGTCAGGGTAAGGATTCTGAGATGGTTGGGGTAGGAAAGGAAGAAGAGAAGAGAGGAGGAGTGAAAAAAGAAGTGTAATTTGAATTTTTTATGTCAATAAAGGTGTTTTTTATATTTAGAATAAAATGATTGACAAAAACTACCTAAATTTTTAAAGTAAATGTTTTTTTTTTTTATTAATAAATTTAAAAATACGAAAACATTTCAGTGAGTCTTACAGACTACAAAACAAATTAATTTGAAACAACTACTTCTCTGGCTAATACCTCGACAGACATTGAATAAAACAAAATTAATTTGCGTGTTACGAATAGCACAACTATCAAAGCAACACTAATTTGAATGAAATTATTTCTGTTGAATAAACTAATAAATGATAAAAAGTATTTTAGATTATTTAAATATGACTATAACATGAAAATTATGAACAAAAATTGAATTTAAACTTATTTCATTAAATTAAATTAGCAAAAGCAATTAAAAAATCTAGCATTCAAGTTTATAATCATCTGCAGACACGTGTTTCTAACTTTCGCTCTCTTCAGTACAGCTTTATTATAAAATTGATTTTAAATACAAATAAAAACACTTACTAAAATAAATATAAGAAAATATGAATAACTTACTCAGGTATGTACGGCAACTGACATTTTTTTTATTACATCTAAAATAATTATTAATTTGTTTTACCTCGCAAACATTAAAAAATAATTTTTCAAAAATACTTGCAACTTATAGCGAATAAAATTAGACTTTTCACGTATTAATAATTAATTAAGCAACATCTTTTAGATTAGACTATTCTATTTGAAACTAGCAATTAAATAAATTACAACAAGACAATAAATAATACTGGACTAATTGTTCAAAATAACCGCCATTTTCTTCAATACATGTAGCAGCCCTAGTGGAATGTAATTGTGAATATTATATAACATTTGAGGCGTAATTAGCTGAATTGCATTTTGAATTTTTTGTTCTAACCATGCAATAGTTTACGAGGGTAGATTGAAAACTTTCCGGAATGGGCGCGTATCGTCAAATTGTCATGATGGTTGTCAAGGCTAACCTATTTTAGGTAAGCTGTCAAATTTTCAGACATGTGCGTCGTTCCGTTTTTGTTTACTAGGATATCTTGTGAAGCAAGTCAGGAACTTTTGCAAAAATGGATAAAAACGAATTTCGTGCAGTCATCAAACATTTCTGGATGGATGGGAAAAAGGCGACGGAGATACGAGATATTTTGCAGAAAGTTCATGGCACATCCACACCTTCATATTTCGACTATTAGTTTCTGGGTGAGCGAGTTCAAACGTGGCCGTACGAGCACCAAGGATGAACCACGCAGTGGATATCCAAAAACGGCCATAAATGAAGAAATGGTCGACAAAGTCCATGATCTCGTGTTAGCCGATCGACGAGTGAAGTTGCGCGAAATAGTAGAGACCACGGGCATCTCATATGAACGTGTGCAAAATATCGTGCACGAACATTTGGGCATGAGCAAGCTGTCGGCGCGATGGGTGTCGCGTTTGCTGACTATGGACAACAAGCGAAATCGTGTGACCCCTTCGAAAGAGTGTTTGGCCTTGTTAAAGCGTAATCCAACGGATTTTTTTCGCCGATTCGTGACCGTGTACGAAACATGGATCCACCACTACACACCAGAAACCAAGCAGCAGTCGAAACAGTGGATTTCTCCAGGCGAATCTACTCCGAAGAAGGCAAAGACTGTCCCATCGGCTGGAAAGGTCATGGCCACCGTTTTTTGGGATTCGCAAGGTGTGATACACATCGACTTTTTGCAGAAGGGAAGAACTATCATGGGACAACACTACAGCGATTTATTGGATCAATTCAACGGCATACTGAAAGAGAAACGGTCTCATCTGCAGCGGAAAAAAGTGCTCTTCCACCACGACAACGCGCCGGCTCATTCATCCCGAATCGCCAATGCTAAATTGGTTGAATTGGGGTACGACCAGACCTTTCCCCGTGCGACTTCTTTTTGTTCACAAACATGAAGACTTGGCTCGGAGGCATGCGCTTTACATCAAATGAAGAGGTCATCGACGCCACTAAAGCTTATTTTGCAGAGTTCCCGAAATCATATTTTTCTGAAGGCTTAAAAAAGTTGGAGCACCGCTGTAAAAGTGTATCGCCCTGCAAGGTTACTATGTTGAAAAATAAAAAAAACCTGTTTAATTACTGCGTTTTCTTGCCCATTCCGGAAACTTTTCAATCTACCCTCTTATGGTGGTATTTAATAATCTTTGTTTTTGATAACTTCCCGTGCAAAAGAATCCAAAATATTTAAATTTGGTAATTTTGAGGGGTACCAGGTCTACCACGACTAATCCACTGCTTATAGTATCTATAATTTAACCATCTTCGGACTTCATGACTTTTGTGAGCTGGGACGCCATCATCGTGGAGAGGTATTTTATAAAAAAAAAATTAGACAACTTTTGGCATTATATCTATTGGGTATATAATTTGAAAAATTAATACACACAATTGATCGTGGCTGAATATCCTAGTAGCTAAAACCAATTTCCCTTTATCATTCACCACCCCAACTCGCAATTCCATCCAACAGCCTTCCTTTTTATAAATACAAAAATCTATTGGGTAGACAACATATCTAACTATTTTTGTTTCAATTATTCCTGACAAACATTCAGAGAAAAACGATGTTGACAACCAAATGGTTCTTTTTTAAGGTGTCCATTCGTTTAAATTGTGGATAATAAATAATTCTTCTCTAGGGAATGTTGCTTCATGTGTATCAAAATAAACAATATTACCGTGGAAGTCTTGTTATTATTGGGTTGTTGCCAATAATCAAATGCAAACATTTATTCTTTGCCCATAATCCCCACATATCAAGGTGGTACATAACAGGTCCTGCAATAATATCGGTGAAGAGTTAAAAACTTTAAAACTTGATAAACTGCTGCTGTTAATGGTAAATAATCTTACAATTTCTCTAGTATTGCTGTAAGGATTTTAAGTGACAATATTTAGAACTGATTGTTTTAAATTAGGTTTGGGTCGAATTCGTGGTCGTCTTGTATCCTGTCTTATTAATATCATACCTCCACTTTCTCTTAATCTTCATGTTGAAGATGATTAAGAAATCTTCCCTCGCAATCACTAAAAACGTTTACCAGTTTTAAATTTAAAGACTTCGATGCCAAGTAGCCGTTATAGTTTTTTTTGTAATAAGATTTTTGTCTTGGAACAGCACAACGGAAAGCTTGTATGCGAATTTTTACACACACTATATATTAAACTATTTTTGTATACATTATGAAACAATTATGTAAATTACTGATTTTAAATAATATAAAATGGGTTTAAAAGTTTTTCCTTGGTAGAATCATTGAAAATAAGTCTAGAAAATCATAAAATGCTTAAGTTTTTAAATTAGTTTTTAAATAAACAATGTATACATATAAGTTACGCTACAAATAACACTTTTTAACAGGATCGAGATGTATGCTTATTGCAGAAATACCTAACAAGTTTCTAAATGTATTATTCTAGTATATTTATTATTTTGGCCTGTTTAATTGATTATATCGATATTTAAATGTATACCCTCTTAACTTTGGTAGTTTTTTACTTTAAATTATTTATCAAGTTCAGTACAGAGGTTGTCAGATAATATTACATTACTTAAACATTACAGTCTTAGCACCGTTTGAATAATATATTCATAGGATAAGTTCATTGGTCTATAAATTAAATTGGACATTTTCTATTTGGTATTTCTTCTTATAAGGTAATAATATTACAAAAAACTTTTATATATAATAAGTATATACAATAATATTTACAGCATATAAAACTTAACAGTATTTACAGTTTAATGGTACATTTATTAAACTAGAATAAACTAAGATAATTAGTAGATTAATTTGCAAACTAATTATTCATATTTATACTATTGTTATTATTCAAAAGATAAAATTTTATTATAAATTTTCATATTTACAAATTACAAATATTTCTGAATCGTTTCCGAAGGCAACTTTATTTATAAAACGAAAATAGACTACAGAAGTCCTTTGCGAAATATTTCATAATATCTTAGGTGTCATAACTGGTAACGGAAATCTTGCGATATCTATAAACGCCACGAATTGGATTATAAAAATATAGGTCAACGTTTTCCAGATATTACAAAAGTGTTTCGACGCATCTCTAAAATTACAGCACAGTTACGTAACAATGGGTACATAATTTTAATGATCAATAAAACGGCAATATTAATTCCTTATAAATAGGATAAAGCGTACTTGGGTAATTTCGTTTCGATACGGAACACGGCCATTAAGAGGAAGGATGTCATTATATTTAGGCCCTGGGGAATACAAGTTTTCTCTAGAGGAGGGTGGTCAGTGGTAATCGCTAAGCGCACTGTTAAACAAGTATTACATTTGTTGCATTTTATTTCGGCCATGGCATAAAATGCTTTATTAAGCATATTAAATTCCATAAAATATATTAAATTCGATTAAATATTAAATATTTAATTTAATTAAATTGGGACCATGAAAATTATAGATACGATTATTTAATTTGTTCGATTAAAACATATAACAAAACATTAAACTTTATTGTAGTTTATTTCGTTCAGTTTGCAAAATAAATATATTGCATAATATAAATGAAAACACTTTATTCTCTTCCTTGTTTGTATAACACTTTTTATTTAAAGTTGGCACAATGTGTGTGTGTGTTATAAACAGAGTTTATTTTATTTTATTTAGAGTTATAAAATATGTCTCACAAAGGGAAAGCCTGTAGAATCAAGTATTTAATTAGAATAAAGCAAGGCAGAAAGGCCGAGGGTCGGTAGCTCAAACGGACGGACTAACCCTTATTTTAAATTAATCTGTATTGGTTCCAAATGTATTTATATTTGTCTAAATTAAAATGCGATTCTCTATCTCATAACAAACAGCGTTGGAAATTGATTTATATATTACATTAATTAGGGAAATTCCAATTTTTTTAATTTGAATGGTTGAAATTGCATTTAGTTTCCATATAGTTAATGTTAAATAAAAAAGTGTTATACAAAGTTAAAATAGTGTTTTCGTTTATATAGGCATATACAGTGGGTCTGCTTAAGTTCGCACCATATGGAAAACTTTTTTATTATTAATTTTACGAAAAAAAGTTATTCTTTATAAAAAGTTCTGCTTGATCCAAAACTTAAAATACAATCATCAGATATCAAATTTTTCAAGCCGTATACGAGTAATGTCAAGAAATATGAATTCTTCTCAAGAGTAAAGTACCTTTATTTGTGACAATATCGAAAATTATTATTATGAAAAGTTGTTCGAAATGAGAAATTAAATTTTAATATGCAATTATATCCAATTACATGGAAAAAAAATATTTTCTTTTTTTATCTACAATAACAATGCAAATGTAAGTGTAGTTACGTGAAATCTAGGATGCACTGATAAACAAATGATTTATTGATAGCAAGAATTGTTTGATAGTGAACGTCAAATAAAATTTGTTAACATGCCAGTAATATTAAGTGTGGAAGAAAAATAGAAATTGTTTTAATCGTTGGTGAAAATTATAAAACTTATCGTAAAGCAGCTGAAATTTTTAATAACAGATATCCAGGGAAAACTATACATCATACATCAGTAATGAGAATTATGGAAAAATTCAAAACATGTGGAGATGTTAAAAATAAATTCACAAACAAACGTCGAAATCCTGTTGTAAGTGAGGAGATGAAGTTAAATGTAATGTTATCTGTAGTGGAAAAACCTAAATTGTCTCTGCGAGAAAGGGCATCTTCGCTTCCAGATAAAATTGGTAAAAATACAACATCACAAATTTTTAAAGAAAACAAGTTACATCCATATAAACCACAATATATCCATACTTTAAAACCTGGGGACTACGACAGACGACTAGATTTTTGTTTTCTTTTCCAAGGAAAGCTAGAAGACGATCCTTTTTTTACTAGGAAAATAATGTTTTCTGACGAAGCTACATTTACGTCTAATGGAACAGTGTCTTCGCAAAATTGTCGATGGTGGTCTGACTCCAATCCTCACTTTACGATTCAAACTCGCAATCAATATTTTTTTTAAACTAACGTTTGGTGCGCCATTTACAAGGATAAAATAATTGGCTTTTTTTTCTTTCGACAATCTATGACTTCTCAACGATATCTAAATTTGTTACAAAATCAGTTGCATGATTTTCTTCGTGACCTTCCAAGACATGAACGGCAACAGGTATGGTACCAGCAGGACGGTGCAACATGCCATAGTACGATGGAAGTAAGGCAATATCTTGAAAATATCTTTTATGAAAGGTTAATTCATAGATATTCCGATATTTCTTGGCGAGCTAGGTCGCCAGATTTAACCCCATTAGATTTTTTTCTTATGGGGTTACTTAAAAGAAAAGGTATATCAACACCGACCATTTGCAGTCGTAGATCATTTGGAAACAATTATTATGGAAACAATTCAGGGTATAACTCCGAATATAATTAGAAATGTTTTGAGGGAATTTTCTTCTAGAACGGAAACCTGTATTGTGAGAGAAGGCGAATACGTTGAAGCAATAGTTAATTGATGTATTCTAATATGTAATTGATAATTATTGTAAAATAAAATAATTTTGTTATGTATCAACGAGTAAAACAATTGCTACTTTTTTACTTTTTCTTCCACACTCAATATTACCGGCATGTTAACAAATTTTATTTGACGTTCACTGTCAAACAATTCTTGCTATCAAGAAATCATTTGTTTATCAGTGCATCCTAGATTTTACGTAACTACACTTACATTTGCATTGCTATTGTAGATAAAAAAAGAAAATAAGTTTTTTCCATGTAATTGGATATAATTGCATATTAAAACATAGTTTTTCATTCCGAACAACTTTTCATAATAATAATTTTCGATATTGTCACAAATAAAGGTACTTTACTCTTGAGAAGAATTCATATTTCTTGACATTACTCGTATACGGCTTGAAAAATTTGATATCTGATGATTGTATTTTAAGTTTTGGACCAAGCAGAACTTTTTATAAAGAATAACTTTTTTTCGTAAAATTAATAATAAAAAAGTTTTCCATATGGTGCGAACTTAAGTAGACACACTATAACGAAGTAGAACCCTCAAAAATCAATAATATTGCATAATGAATATTTTTGAGTAGTAATTAAAATGTATTTTTATTTCA
Organism: Ontholestes murinus; assembly: GCA_963969525.1. Classification (NCBI taxonomy): domain Eukaryota; kingdom Metazoa; phylum Arthropoda; class Insecta; order Coleoptera; family Staphylinidae; genus Ontholestes; species Ontholestes murinus. Next base: position 52,617,621 of record OZ018390.1, on the reverse strand, counting down.
TTTATTTTAAATTGCCGGATTTCCGTTTAAGGTTTCTGGATTTAATTACACCTCATAAATATTTCCAAGCAATTGTAATGGGCAATTAAAGCAGTGCCCTTAAGTTCTCTATATTAGGCGAATAACGACACTCAGGAGCCCATTAACATTTTAAATAATAGATAAATTTCTGTGATTATATCGTTATTGACACATATTATTTTTCTTATTACCATCATTCTTATTTTTTAATTTAATTAGTTGCACCTTTACATGAAGATTGAAGCTTTATTCATAAGTTAAATATTTCGTTGAAATGTCACCTTGGCCACATCAAACTTCCTAAATAGTATAAGTGCCTTATACCACCCTACTTATCGACTACTTAATTACTTAACTTATAGTTTAGAGCTTTCCTCATGAAAATCAAACCTCAGGAATTAAGGAAAATTATACGAAAATATTATTAAATAAATTCACCCCACAACTAAAATTTGTTAGATTATTTTTCAAAAATTATTATTAATATTTTATATCCTATCGTTTAAAATGGTAATAAAAACGTTTTTGAAACTATATACTGTGTCAGTATTTTATTAAGTGATATGCAGTTTCAACAAGTAACAGCCTCAGCAATCCAGTATTTACAATTATAACATTTCTAATAGGATAATTATAAAATTTATATTTAATATGGTACATAGTATTTTCTCTAACTCCTTTTACTTCTTGCTTATTATGTAATGTAAACAAATATGTTTTCATTCACTAAAAATAGAAATTAAAAAATATCAGGTAATTTACAAGCTTATTATTTACGCGTTTTTCTAAATATAAGTTAATTTTATTTAACGTAAAGGACTTTAATACATTTTTATTAGCCTATTAATCATTTCTTACTTATAGTGGTACCTTCAATGAATAAATAATTATCAATGTATGAAAGGCACAATGAAAACCATTTGATTTCTGTTAAAAAGTGAAAAAAAAATTTAATTTTCCATACTCATAAAATATGTAAGACTAAGTACTTTAATATACATGAATTATGACTCTACATTATGACTCCACCTTTGAAAGGAGTCTGGAAATACGCCTGTCCTAATACACTGATTAATTAGTTTAGTTATGGGACTAATAAGTGTGTCCAGTACAAGTTTTATAATTTTGATGTTTAACCCATATATATGTTCGCTTGTTTTTTATTTAAGCTTAAGAACTATGCTATGAACTTTAGCACAAGATACTTCTTCAAAGTTAAAATAAGGGGGATTGTTTGGAAAATTATGCATAAAGTGAATTGGATCTATATTACAGTTTGATAGTGTGTTTATTACTGATTCAGCTACAGTTGCAAAGTTTGCATTAAAATTATTTGGAGAAATGTTAGTGTTTAGTGGTGTTTTAGATTTTGATTTCGATTTCGATTTTGTTGATTGTTTAGAATCTAGTACTTTCGACATTACCCTTATAGAGTTCAAGGATGATTTAATAACATTTTCGTTGGCTTGCTTTTATGATCTCACTTTTATATTGCCTTCTAAAACTGTTGTAAGTTTGACGTAAAGTAATATTATTCATATCCTGATTTAACATATCTTTTAACAAATGTAGCCTATTTCTCATAGGTTTTAGTTCAGTGTTGAACCACTGAATTTTACATTTACGCGACTTTACCTGATTTTTGGGGAATGCTTTTTCTATTTTTTTCTATTTTTTTTATTTTTTTTTTTCTTCTTTTGGAGATATAAAAGCCATATTTGGCAAATTAAATGATGAAAATCATTAAGCAGAGCTTCAGTGGCAACATCCTCAACGGAATTAAATTGGGCAAGAGTGGAAGATCATCTACGTGTGAACTCAAGCCTTTCCATGTGCGTTCAAAATTCTCGTGAATACTTATAGAATTATGTTTAGGAACAATTGTGTAAGCATGTTGGATAAATAAATAAATACAATACAATACAATATTTCAATTAAGGCATTCCACGTCCAATTTATATCCACATCCACGGCCATAATTGCCTACCAATCAAAGTCACTGAGATATTTATAAAATAGTATTTTACATGGCTGAGTAATAGGTCTGTTTAACCTTCGCTATTGTAATTCCCTGAGAGGTTGATCAATCTCTAGTTCCAGGCCAATATGATCGGACACTCCTAAATTTAGTGCCCAGGTTTTCCCTACTTTGCTTACGTCATTGAAGAATATGTTATCAATGCATGTTGCATCATTTCTTGTGGGATGTGTTAACAGTTTCCAAAGACCATAACTCTCTCAAAAACATTACATCTAGGTGGAAATTCTGTCCTTTGATTAATTTTATTGTTGAATTAAAACACTTGGTATGATTTCACTTGTTATTTATTTTACTTCGACTAGTTTCGACTATAAGTCATTCTCAAGGAGAAATGTACGATATAGTAACTGTTCTTTGAATAAGTGAACATTAAAATCCCCACAGATGTAAACAAAGTTGGCTGAAACATTGATGTTTTCCAGCATGGCAGCTATCACATTGAGAAAATCAGTGAAATTTTCATATGGTGGTATGTATACAACAATAGTAATGGACTTCGATTCGTTTAAGAACACACCAGATAGTTCACATACTTTTTAAATTCATATTTCTGTTAAAAATGGTATAGGAGAGTAATTAATATTTTCTCTAATAATAATTAATCAATGTCTCGCAGAACAAGTCGCTGATACAAGGTTAAAAATAATTTCAAAATATACGCCTCAAAAAACAGATTAATGTAAAAATGAACTAGACATACTATATATAATATGGCGAAAGATTCTTAAATGCCTATAAGACTCCCACTCAAAATTCTAATAATTTTAGCAAATGCGTCTGGAATATTCATTAAATTCCAGTCTAAAGTATAAAGAAAATAATAAATGCAAAATGAATGTGCCGGGATCAGCAAAAGATGTAGCAACTGCCTTCAATAACTACTTTAAAGATATCAGTAATAAACTAAACAAAAATACAGACAAAAGTTGATTACACGTCAAAATACCATTAAACCGTCATAGTATCATTTAAACAGCCTCTAACAGTAACAATGGCCCATATAATAAATAACTGTCTCCAGTTTGAAATTTTTCCAGCCAAATTTAAAACAGCCGTAATCAAACAAATATTCAGAAAAGGAAACTCTGAAATTAGCTTGCTATCATTTTTTTGAATACGCAATGATTAATAGACTAAACACATTTTTTGTTGAATTCAATATAACCAATATAATACAACATGGGTATAGAAAGGGGAAATCCACTTGAACTTCAATATACGAATTTTTGGAAAATATAATAAGACTCTTCAATAAAATTGAATAACCGTAGAATGACCTAAATAAATTGACTGATCGTTATGTAGCGTAATCCTTACATTTAAATGACCTTAAATAATAATTTTATAAACACTAATCTAATTTTTTTAATTTTCTTGAAAGTTCCGTGGATGACCTTAGAGGACTATTTAAGGATTTATATGATTTTGAATAATTATTAGATGACCTTATGTTACTTAATTAAATGAATTTCAATAATTATTTGATGACTTTAAATTATACTGATAGCCATTTGATGCCTTTGAATAATCGTCGATTAACATTAAACGGTCGTTGAGATGTCTTTAAATGGTTGTTCGATGACCCTAAATGAATTTGAATAATCTTGAACATAATCAGTTTGAATGGCTGTAAGTAATCGTTGTATGAGCTTAAATAATCTTAAAATATCGTTTGATGATCTTGAATAATGGTTGGATGAATTGATAATTGTTTAATTGAAATTTTTGTATGACCCTGAATGATAGTTTGACCTTAAAATGACGTACGACTGCCTTAGTAATAAAATTTGATTAAAAAAATTGGGCAGGGATGCATTAGAGGTAACGCTTTAGGCTGGTTTCAGTAATATCTAAGAGATCACACTCAGCTGCGGTGACTATCAGCTTACTCTAAGGGAGCTTAATAGCACCTACGTTATTTTTTAATAAAATACTAATACAGTACATGGTTTCAAATTTTTATTATTCTACGACAACGTTTCGCCACACAGTGGCTTCGTCAGGTAGATGATTTTTGAAACCATATACTGTGGCAGTATGTTATTAAGTGATATGGAGTTTCAACAAGTAACAGCTTCACCAATGGAGTAATAACTTAATCTATAATTTAAAATACAATACAAATTAGGTAATTAGAAACTAAATAATTCATTATAAAGCTAATAAAAAAATTATTTAGATTAGGACAAAATATGTCAACAAAGTATTGCACGTTATGATAATTGCGAATCATATTACACAGAGGTGACAATGAATTGTGATTTGTACGAGGTATTCTATGAGAAAACGTGCGCTTGTGTCGTAAAGAACATCTAGGTATATTAAAGTTGATTAAATCCAAGAAATTAGAGTTATCAGTTATGTTATGAATACATGATCTGGTCAGTGATATACAATCTAAGATATTAATCTATGCGTATGACGTGAAAATTTTTAGGTGCATTAATGATTTAGATGATTGCCATATACTGCAAGACGATCTAAACTTAATCCATAAGTGGAGTAATAATAATAAACTTCCACTTAATGTAACCAAATGTAAATATATGTTCTTTACTGTATTTAATTATTGCATTGATAATGTTATGCTTCAAAAGGTTTTTATTTGACAAAGATTTCGTACCCCACTGTCAGGCTATACAGAAAGATGCCCTGAAAATGCTGCGATTTATTAGACGTATTAGTGAACCATTTCGTGATATACATACTATCATAAAATTGTATACATGTTACGTACGTCCCAAATTGTAATATTGTGCCGCAGTCTGGTCCCCTAAGTATGCAATACATATGCAATTGTTAGAACGGGTACAGAAAATATTTGTTAAATATCTTTATTATAAGAAGTATTCAGCGTATCCTGATAATACAATAGGTTATAATGAATTACTCTCAATGTTTAACCTTAAGTGTTTAGTTTCTAGACGTGACATAATTTCATTGAAATGTTTACATCAGATTATAAATAGTGGTATTGATGATGCCAATTTATTAAGGCAAATAAATATTTTTGTGCCAAGATGTTCATCTAGAAACTCTGTCACATTTTTAAGCAATCGGTCCAACACTAACCTTTATTTTTACTCGCCTATAAACACTATGATGCGCTTATATAATGATGTTCAATTTTTTGTTGATATTTTTAATTGTAATGTAGCACAATTTGTTAAATCAATTATCTCCATCCTATATTATTAAGCAAGCATGTTCATTTTATTTTTTACTTTTTTTCTATTAATTTGTAAGAAAACTTCTGTCTCGCGTTAATTATTGTTTTCATAATTTTCCCCTGAAAATAGTTATTATTATTTATACATATGATGGATATAAAATTGTGTTTGCAGTGTACTGTTTCTATTTGAAACTCATTAAGTAGAGCCTGATAAGAAAAATTGTAATCGGGATAAACACCATGTTTAAAGAAATACAGATATTTCAGAAACCGTTTCTTAACTTTTTCCAAAACATTAATGTATTTTATGTATCCTGGAGACCAGACCGTTGGACAATATGTAATTTTAGTAAGGATCAATGATTTATATAATTTAATCAAAGTATTTAACGACTGAAAGTCACGGCAATTCCTGATTATGAAACCTAAACTAGCAAGTTAATGACAGTTTCTCAACTTGCATGTTAAAAGTCAGTTTACTATCGATAGATACCGAGATAATGGTGTTGTCCAAGACGTAATTATAAAGTATGGGAAGATTTTATCTGATGTAAGACATAACATTACACTTAGAAATAATAACATGATTGACAAAACACCACTCATTAAATTTGGTTAGATTATTTTGTAATTTGACAGCTTCTTCCAGGTTATTTATTACTGCATAGAACTTCAGGTCAACTGCATAGATGAGAAATTCGCAGTCGAGCATATCACATACGTTGTTAATAAATATTAGAAACATCAATGGACCAAGGTTGGACTCTTGAGGAACACCACGAGTAGCTATATACGCATTAGACTTTATCCCCATGTGTGAGACAAAATGAACCCTATTTAGTAAATATGAGGAAAGTACCGACACTATATTGCCACTAATATCATATTTAATATGAGATTTAATTAATAAGCAGTAAGATATACGATCGAACGCCTTGCTCATATCAGTATATATTACGGCAACCTGCTTACCATGATCCATATTATCAGAGATAAATTGAGTCAGATTTATTAAATTGGTTTGTGTTGATCTCTTTTTCATGAAACCATGTTGTCTTAATTGAAGCAAGTTATTTACTTTGTAATAAATATGATCAGATAATATAGACTCAAATACTTTACTAAAGTAAGATATTAAAGCAATAGGTCGGTAATTATCTATATCATACTTATCACCTTTTTTAAAAACTGGACTTATGCGTGTACTTTTCCAACAATCCGAAAAATCGCCACTCGATAAAATTAAATTGAATAAATAAGTTAGTGGTTGAACAATATAAACAGCACAGTCTTTTAATAGAAATGCAGGTATAGAGTCCATCATAGTTTCATTATTGTGCTTAATGCGTTTAAATAATTTAATTTTTAATTTGATTAACGCAATTATTTCCGCATTAAACCAGGGAGGATATCGCTTCCTACCAACATTGTGATTCCGTTTGGGAACATGTATATCCAAGATATTATACAGTTTTTTATAAAATGAGTTGGAACATTCTCGAGCATCACATTGCAGTTTTATTTTGGACCAATCTATTCGAAAAATGGCTTCATACAGAAGAGGAATATTAGCCTTCCTGAAGTTATAAAAATCATGGTTACGCTCAGAGGGTAAAACATGTGAATTACTTTTTTGAGGTAATATAATGTCTAATAGTAACGACAGGTGATGCTTATCCTCATCAACTAAACTAAATTCGGATTTTTCTACAACACAAGATTCATAAGATGATAAGACCCAATCTAAAATCCTATTGTTAACGTTTCTTATAAAATTGTGCTGTTTTAGATTATTTAAAGAAATAAAATTCAAGAGTAACAATATCGTGGAGTGACATTCTGTATTAGATATAAAGTTTACATATTTGGTTAAGTTAAAATCGCCCAAAACAATTATATCATTTAAAGTGAAATGTTGCTCTATCATGTCAAATAACAAATTATAAGTATCAAGAGCAGTGTGCGGAGATATATAAACACATATAATAATAACTGTTTTATTCTTACAAATATTAGCTTCTATTGCAACCATATCAATATTTTCAATATCAAAAGGTATTGGTAATGAAAGACACTTAAAGCAATTTTTCATTGCAATTAGAGTGCCACCACCTTTGCGTGTCTTTCTATCATCTCTGAAGACGCTGTTGTTAGTGGAAAATAATTCACTGTCCTAAGCTCCATCTTTGAGCCATGTTTCAGTTAATACAATCGAGTCATAATCATTTATTATTACGTTGTTATAGAATTTTTTAGTTTTGGTGTTTAAACCATTTACGTTTTGTTAATACATACTAAAATTAAAATTAACTGCCTGCTGAGAATTTTCTAATTTTCCTGAATTACAACAGTGGGAACACCTCTAACGTATTCGATAATGAGATTTGTTTCTCCAGATTCTAAGCGGCGTTTTAGTTCTGATTTCACAAACTTTAAATAGTTCTACACCTGACATTTCACATGTTAAATTATTTAAAAGCTAATCTCTTTATTTGTTATAAATCGCTTTACACAATATATTTGTGCTGTGCTTAATTCCCCTTCCTCTACAGTTTACTTTACTGCGATTATCCCTGTTTTATTAAAGTTTGTTGGACGTGTACTTTTAAAGAGGGCTTAATAAGCATACCCTTTCAACGATCCATAAAAGATTAATAGCATAACGTACACTTACCACTTAACAACTAACCACTATTTATAAAAAATAATTAAGAAAACCCATACCTAGCCAAATAGGTAATATTTAAATTTTCATTTAGCTTTCATTATTGATGTGTATATATACATTTAAGTTTCTATACAGGGTTATTCACGCTATACGGCACGGAATATTGTGGCTAAAATACGTGACTTTCAAAAAGTTTCACTTTGGGGATATATGGGGGTCTATTAGGGCTACTTTTTAAAATTACTTTCATAATATACAGGGTGTCCCAAAAACCTTAAAAGTATCAAAGTTGTGTTTTTTTTTTAATGAAACACCCCGTATTTTTGCATTTTTGGATCCTTCGATCAAAATAAGTGTGTGTTTTAATAAGGTTTTTATTACCTAAACCTTCAGGTTTTTCAAATAATTTGTATTTTGTAAAAATTTAACCTAATTTTCATGTTTCAAATACTTAAAAAGTAATTAAGTTATGCATACCAAATTTACACTGAAATGTAACAATAGATCATATTTTATTTTCCAAGTATAATAAACTTGACATCTTATACCGGGTGTAAAAAAAATTGGAATTAAACAAATGAGAACTTTAAATGGCTATAACTTCAATTATTTAAATGGAACGCCATATTTTTTAATTTGTCAGCAAATGCACTTTTTAATTACCTATCTTATGGTATTTATATCTTAAGTCTTAAGTCTTCTGGTTTGAACAGCGATGTTCAAACTATAACGATTACTAACGATCTAACACAAAAATGCAAAATAAGACAACTATAACAAAAGACAGGCTTTTTAAATTAAAGTGACAGACTAAATTAATTATCTGACATTTTTAAATACCATAGAAAACTAGATACATTACAATTTTTACTTAAAAAGTACTAAAACGGTGCAATAATCAATAGTTTGGCGTTTTCTGTAAAAACGAGAAGACTTAACAATTAAGATATAAATACCATTCGATACGTAAATAAAACGTGCATTTGCTGATAAATGAATAAATATAGCGTTCCATTTAAATAAATGAAGTTATAGCCATTTAAAGTTCTCATTTGTTTAATTCCAATTTTTTACACCCGGCATAAGATGTCAAGTTTATTATACTTGGAAAATAAAATATTATCTATTGTTACATTTCAGTGTAAATTTGGTATGCATAACTTAATTATTTTTTAAGTATTTGAAACATGAAAATTAGGTAAAATTTTTACAAAATTCAAATTATTTCAAAAATTTAAGGTTTATGTAATAAAAACCTTATTAAATCACACACTTATTTTTATCGAAGGATCAAAAATGCAATAAAATACAGGGCGTTTCATTAAGAAAACACAACTTTGATACTTTTATGGTTTTTGGGACACCCTGTATATTATGAAAGAAATTTTAAAAAGTAGCCCTAATAGACCCCCATATATCCCCAAAGTGAAACTTTTTGAAAGTCACGTATTTTGGCTACAATATTCCGTGCCGTATAGCGTGAATAAGCCTGTATAATGCTTTTATAATTCTTTTTTAAATAATTATCAACATGGTTTTGTTGTTTTGACTGGTTGACAAATTTAAAATATGTAAGATAGGTACTACAAACTATAAATAAAATATATTTTCGACTCATTTGTACTGAATTGTTAGATAATGTTCGCATATTAGAAATACATGGATAATATATGATCTTATATAACACTACATCAAACTTCGGTTATTCATCATGCTTGATTCTTATAAATATTTTATGAAAGCAATTTAAGTTTATTTGTATTTATCGGCTAATAAAAATCATATTTGACACCACAGAAAGATTTTATAATAGAAAATTTAATCAAGCTTATACTTAACTGATATTGTGATTATATAAAAATGAAATTAAAATTAAAAAATTTATAATAATTCTTCGTTTAGTTTTTTTTTATATGTATGTTAAAATACAAATAATTATTATAATTGTTTTTATAATGACGCCAAAGCAAATTCGAAGTGGCCGAAAACACCTTTGATGCTTTTCATGGTGAAGGTATGAATAAATGCGTGGGAAATGAAAAAGTTTTATTTGCGTGAGTGATTAACCCTGCAAAGCTTTCATCGCTTTAATCATATTTTTGAAGGGAATTTTAATGCTCATTTACTCCCTATCGACCGCACAGAATATTCTCTTTAATTAAATAAAGAAATATTAATCGATGAATTCTGATACTGTTTCGGAAATGTTAAGTTTATAAATAGGTCAATAATACTCTCAAGAATTTAATAAGCAGGGTAATATTTAGTTAAAACTATATGTATAATATTTACGTACAAAGATGAGAAAATCTACAATTCAAAACGGCACCTTATTTTAAATTCTGCGCAATATGAAATTTAAATTTAAAGAAAGAATTTTATGACTGAACTCGGACGAGGAGTAGCAATAGGAAAAACACTTGTTTGCACCGATAACAATGTATTAGTTAGAATAATGAATACTAACTATTACTCTGTTCATTTGAGGAAGGGAGTGCTGCTAGGACATTGTTCTGCTGCTTCATCGGAAAACCACAGCAGAGAATAAAATCAATGAAAGGAGTTACCCGGAACTACAAAAGTTAATTTCCCTTTCGACCCAAGATTGTAATCCAACTAAAAGAGAAAAAGTAAAAAAGTTGATCATGGAATACCAGGAGGTATTTGATATTTGACAAAAAGGAAGAACCCATATTGTCCAACATAAAATTAATACCGAAAATTATCGACCGATTAGGCAGACAGCCAGAATATTGCCACTGGCGAAGCGGGAGGAAGCTGATAGGATTGTGCAGGACATGGGGAGCAAGGGCATAGAACCATCTAGTAGTCCGTGGGCCTCGCCAGTGGTATTGGTAAAGAAGAAGAACGGATCAACTCGCTTCTGTGTTGACTATCGTCAACTAAATAATGTGACCAAAAAGGACAGTTATCCTTTACCCCGAATTGACGACACATTAGATACCTTGGCTGGATCTACTATTTTCTCCACACTGGATCTTAAAAGCGAAAATTGGCAAGTTGAAGTAGCTCCCGAGGACAGAGAATAAACAGCATTTACAGTAGGCAATGGATTATGGCAATTCAATGTTGTCATTTGGACTATGTAATGCATCCGCGACGTTCGAGAGACTAATGGAGACGGTACTAACAGGACTATTTTGGAAAACATGTTTGGTTTACCTCGACGATATAATCGTAATGGGAAAATCCTTCGAAGACCACATGAAGAACTTAGAAGAGGTGTTCCGACGATTAAGGGATTCTGGACTGAAACTCAGCCCGAAGAAGTGTCACCTTTTCAAGGATTAGAGGTGCAGTACCTAGGATATATTGTTTCAAGCCAAGGTATTGCAGTCAACGGCCAAAAGATCTCAACGGCGAGGGAATGGCCAGTTCCAAAGGATTTACACCAACTCCAGAGTTTTCTTGGATTATGCACGTATTACCGTCGTTACATTGCGGGATTTTCAAACATCTCTAAACCATTAACCCGCCTCACTGAAGGAAAACAACGGTTCTTCTGGAACGGGGAATGTCAGGAGGCGTTCCAAAAACTGAAAAACGCACTTACCAGCGCACCAGTTCTAAGTTATCCGTTGCCAGAGGGAAGGTTCTTGTTGGATACCGATGCAAGCAATGTAGGAATTGGAGCAGTTTTATTACAAATACAGGATGGACGCGAAAAAGTGATCAGCTATTTTAGCAAGACTTTATCCAAGCCGGAGCGGAACTACTGCGTAACGAGGAAAGAGTTGCTTGCAGTAGTCAAATCAGAAGAACACTTCTATAAATATTTATATGGAAGGAAATTCTTATTGAGAACCGATCATTCTGCTCATAAATAGCTTCTTCAGTTCAAGAATCCGGAAGGACAAGTCGCAAGATGGTTGGAAAGACTTCAGGAGTTTGACTTTGACACTGAACACAGAGCTGGAGCGATCCACAGGAATGCAGATGCTTTTCGCGAAGGCCATGCCCAGAAAATTGCAAGCACGGTAACAACGCAGAATCAAAGGAAAGTCAATTACTCCGAACAGCTGTAGAAAGCGATGACTGGAATTTAAAAGAAATCCGGCAGGACCAAGACGACGACCTTGTTCTAAAGCCCCTGATGACATGGAAGGAAAGTGGAACCAGGCCAACATGGGATGAAGTCTCAAAATATTCGCCCGAATTGAAGGCATACTTGGCTCAGTGGGATTCTATTTTACTGGACAAGGGACTGCTTAAACGCATATTCAAAGATTCAGAAGGCCGCGAAGAACGAAGGCAGATTATAATTCCGAAGAGTAGAATACCTGAAGTGATGAAAGAGATTCACAGTGGATCTTCCGGTGGATACCTGGGTATGTCAAAGACTTTAAACAATCTTCGGGAGAGATTCTACTGGGTGAACTGTAAGGTAGACGTCAGGGAATGGTGCAAGAAATGTGTGATTTGTGCAGCAAGTAACGGTCCACAACGACGAAGGAAAGCACCTATGCGTCAGTACAATGTTAGTAGTTCTGTTGAACGAATCGCAATTGATGTCGCTGGACCATTCCCCGAGTCTCACCAAGGAAATAAATATATCGTTGTAGTAATGGATTACTTCAGTAAATGGGTGGATGCATATGCGTTACCAAACCAAGAGGCTTCAACAATAGCGGAAGTATTAATTAAGGAGTGGATATGTCGTTTCGGCGTTTCCTTAGAACTATATTCTGGCCAAGGAAGAAATTTCGAATCCAATCTTTTTCAAGAGGTTTGCAAAATCCTTATGATTTATAAGACAAGGACAACAGCTCTGCATCCATAATTAGTTGGTATGGTGGAATTAATGAATAGGACCATCAATCGCTATTTGTCAAAAGTAGTCTCTGACCATCAAAGAGACTGAGACCAACATTTCCATCTTTTCTTGCTGGCGAATCGATCGGCTATACATGAAACAATCGGGCAGACTCCAGCGAGAATCGTCATGGATCGAGAGCTACGACTTCCATGTGATTTAAAGTTCGGCTGCCCTCCGGGAGAAGATATGGCAGGGGAAAACTATGTGAGCGACCTGAGACGAAAAATGGACGAAATCCATAATCATGTGCGATCCAACATCCAACGTGCTAGCGACCGAATGAAAGAGAATTATGACGTAAAAACGGATAACAATGGTTATAAAGATGAAGAAATGGTGTGGTTATTTAACCCATAAAGACGGCGAGGTCTCTCCCCAAAATTGTAAACATCATGGGATGGACCATACCAGATAATAGAGAAAATAAACGATATCGTATACAGTATTAAAAAACTACCCCGAGGAAAACCAAGAGTTGTCCATTTTAATCGTCTGACCCCTTATGCTGGTGAAGAAAATGACGCAGCGATTCGTGCGGTGGTTGAACAAAGCGACGAGGAAGCATTTTAAGACTTCATGGTTCAGCACTCTGATGGACGTAAGAGTCGTTTTGATGTAACGAGAGAAGAACAACGAGATCTATTCCAAGTACCTTCGGACTATTGTCTTGCCCACTGTGTGGCCCAGGATTTGAAGATGTCACGAGGAATTGCTACCGTCTTCAAGAAGAAATTTGGAAGGTTGGAGGAACTACGCACTCAATGTCCTAAAGTCGGAAGCATAGTCCACCTAGATATTAGTAGCCACCTACCGAAAAGGATCATTTACTATCTGGTAACGAAGAAGTACTTTCATCAGAAGCCAACCCTCAGGGATCATTAAATGAATTGAAGAATTCACTTCTACGCGAGGGTATCAAGAAATTGGCAATACCGAAACTAGCTTGTGGGTTGGACCAATTGGACTCAAGAACAATCAGAAGCATGGTGGAAGTCCTTTTTGCCAATTCTGAGATCGAGATTTTGGTGTGCTGTTATAATTCCAGTGGTATACGACATGAGAAGCCCATAGACTGCTATTTCTTTCGAACGTCAAAATGTACAAAGGGGTCCCAGTGCAGGTATCGTCATAAGGTGCCGGAGGACTCATTTCGGGATGAAACATGCCTAAGGAGGGTGCAGTGTCACGAGACGCGTGGGGATAAGGGGTGCGTCATCGACGTGCCGACTGGATCGAAATAATAAACAAGTGTCAGATATAAATGTAAGATATAAATACGTGCTGGTAATATTAATTGACTTCAATAAATCATTTGCAATTATTTACACACCCGTATAACGTGCAAAAACGTTACAATATTTTGAACCACTATAATTTATTATAATATATAGATATATTACAGTGTACGGGTATTTTTTTCTTCAAACGTGTCTTCCAATATTAATTTTTCGATTTTTTCAATGAGATCTGAAGTGTTGACTTCAACAGACTGCCCAAGTCGGGAATCGTCTTCAAATGATTGCCTTGCTGGCCACTTGTATATCATAGGTTATCCAGGGCAAGAGTTTCCATAAACAGATGACATCTCTTTCACTGAACTCCGTCCGTCACTCCTGTGTCCTAAATTATTTGTATTTTTTATATGAAATGTACGTACATGGTGTATTGTTTTAAAGTTTTTTTTTTAATTTTGTAAGCAGGAGAAGCTAAGCTAATAAAGAATATAGTTTGAACATTTTTTCCATGCTTGGCTTAGCAAGGAATTTTATATTGGCGCGGAACTCTATTTTCTCCATACTTAACAATTTCTTCCGGATTGAGTTGCTTGCTCGACGATAGTCCAAAGACTACTGACCTCGTTATTCTAATACTCGGTAAATATACTAATGATTAGTCACTTAATACGTTAGGACTTGCGCGAGCGTCCCCACCACCCTCCAACCCCGCTATTATACGAACTTAAAAACGCACGCTCGTATCATCCCCAATAATGAGAATCTCCGAAATTCACACTGAGTTAATTTAATGTAAATACGTAGTAATGTCTAATATAAATTTTACGCATACTATCATTAATTCCATTCATTCCAAGGAAAGAAATTCCTATTTTCTATTAAATTTCCTTGGATAGAAAATTAAAAATCTAAACCACATTAAACTGCTAGTTGAAGCTACGTCCAAAACCCGTTTCTTATTGAAAACGAGTCCATCTATTCAAATCCCAGCAACTGATCTCTTTCAAAATATGAGGGGTGGCTCAACAGTTGCAGCCACCTAAAATTAATAACTTCATGAATGAATGTTTGCTTTGCACTATTGATCTACCTTCATATAAACCGCACATTTTTCTTATTTATATCCATCACAACTACACAATTCTAAGATTTCTAATTTCATTATAAAATTTTATTCACATAAACAAGCAATACATTTCTGAAAGAATTGTTTTGGAAATAAAAACATAAACTACCAAATCCTACTTATCTCAAACAACGAAATCAAGAAGGACTACTACAAAATTTTAAACCGTGACAAAAATATAGCTCCCGTTTATGATGGTATACCCAGGTTTATCCTGAAGTCCCTCCGTTTACATATCCACATATGTAACTATATATACCATACGCAAAATATACCAGTATAATAGAATAAACGAAATAATAACTTGAATCCGCAAAGCTGACAACCAAACAGTTACCGTCCAATAAATATACTTCTTGTGCTTGTAAATATGTTTGAATCCCTCCTTAAAAACAAAGACATGTTCTACGTATTTAGTTATATCAACCAATATTATGTCAAATTGCTAAATAGCAGCCTTCGAAGGAAAACACACTGCGAACTCTCTTCCTAGATATAAAGTTGCTTTCGACATCGTTTGACATCGAGACCTGCTGTTTAAGTGCAAGATTTTCCTTTTCTCCCATCCTATACAATCTCCGAACTCAAAAATGTTTTTATAAGTCCGCATATACTCTCTTTTGCTTCGATAATACTGCCTCAATTACCTACGCTCCCATACTTCTCAAAGCCTACATTGCATGATATATATTATGTAGAACTAGATTTCGAAATGGCGTATTTATATTAATCCTAATAAATCTCAACTCTTACCCTTTTACCAACTTAAAGAATCACTTCCATCAATATCAATAAATGGCCAAAATATTTATCCCTACTTAACCTGGAATTAGGTATAGATTTACGAACAAGTACATACATCTAAGTCGCTTAAGACTTTTGATCACAAGACAACTTTTATTTTCGACACCTCGTTCAATTGTAAATAATTGGATGAGAGGTGTAGGACCCATAATATCAATGTTATCTGATTGTTGTCCGATAAGGTCTTATAGGCTGCGTTTATATCGTCCATTTTTATGTCTTCCTCATTCACCACTTTATTGTTTACGCAGGCTAGAATGGTGCAACGAAAGAGCGAATTGGGTGCAAGAATGGAATGAAATTGTGTAGTAATTAGTCTCGATTTGGCTTGTGGGCCCACTATGGCCTTAGCAGGGTAAGACAGATGCGTAAAGAACATTTTTATCCAATGCAACACAGCCCTCACACAAGGATGATATGAGAGCAATATGTTATAGTAGCAAATATTCCTTGGTTTTCATTAAAGGCAACCAAAACACAGATATTTACATTGCTAATGTGCTAGAACCCGTTGCTTTTCCATATCTCCAGGAGCTGGAATATCCAATTTTCCAACAGGATAATGCCTCATACGGCAAGTTTTTTGGAAGAAGCTAACATTGCTGTCCTCCCATAGCTGCTCGGTCACCTGATTTGTCGCTCATTGAAAATGTATGAGATGCGATCGGTAGATGATTGAGTAATTTACCACACCCTCGAGATAACTCACGATCTCCAGCTACGGATCTAAGAAGCTTGGGATGATATACCACAGGCAGCTGTAGTTGACTTGATTGATTCTTTTTGTGAACACAAACCGTGGCGGAGCAACTCATTATTGAAAAAACTTTTAGCTTTTGTTTTTTGTTTTGAAATTTTAATCATTACTTTATGAAAATTTCAATAAAACCATTTAAAAAATTCTAGGTGTTGCAATATTTATGGAAGTCAGTATATTTAAATGCACATTCTACACATTTTTTAAATATAATTTTAAGGTTATAATACAAAACAAATCTACGTACTGATAATGTAGCATTTTTCGTCTTTAATTAAGTAAGATGGTTTGTATACTTGGAGAGTACTCTTCCATTAATTACCATCAGAGGCATTCACTGTTGTAATGTTGTACTTTGGATTCGCCTAAACTACTTCTACAGGCAATTCTGTTTGATATATCCTTGGCATTAAAATCTGTAACTATTCAACTGTCAAGAAACATTTATAAATACATAAGCAACTATTTATTATTTTCCGCCTACAGCCTAGACTTCTCTACACCCACAATAAATATGTATATAAGCAATAGAGTAAAACACATAACAGCAAACATATTGCAGCTCCTTATAGAAGAATCTGCGGGCAATAAATCTATCAATTTACATCGTACAAGACATTTACTTACTTTTCTGCATGAATCCCTTATTTTACATAGAATAGAAAAAAATCCTTATCCCTAGACAGGCCCATACACTTGAATAGCAATTTATTCTTTACAACCTGTAGACGCTGGCGTTTTATAAAAAAAGGGTCCCCATTTATCTTAAAAAAATGTCCACTCCGCTGAAAAGCGCCGCTGCTTATACGTGGAACATAAAAGGCAAGCGAAAACTATAAATGTTTATACATCTGAATACCTGCTGAATGCGAACTTTCGTAAATTAGATTTATCGTGTGAGAGCATACGGGGGGATTTCCGAAAGAATAGGCAATGTTTAACCTCATTCCCTCGCATCCTTGACATAATTGCATGATGAGATTCCCCGCCCTGATCGTTGCGGACTTTGACCCACTAAATATTTACAAACGGCAAATTTAAATTGGAATTAACTCCTAATGGTTGACATTGTGTCTAGGGGATACATGAAAGTGTTTGACACGATTTCTGAGTGATTTGCTGATTTGTATGCATATCGGTGTTGACATGGCCTGGATACGAGAGCTGGGAGCTTAATTTTATGTACTATAAATAAGTCGCTGCAAACTAAAAGTATGCAAGGGAATGTTTAAATACGGGTTGTTTATTCAACTTCTCGGAATTATTTCATTTTATTTAATTTTGACGTATTAGATTTTAAAATGGTTAAATAATATGAAATAGGATATGCTAACATATTTTGATGTTATCTATTGCTTTATTATTATTAATTAATAGTTGTTAGCATTCATTATAATTCTTTTAGTTGATATAAGTATCTTTATTTTTGTGAACATTCGCTAATTTTTATGTAGAAACAATTTATTTGCCACTAATTTACTTATCAATATCACTTTTTAAGGTTTTAGATAATTCAATTTATTATGACTGTAAACTTTATAACAAATATATCATATTGTTTACCTATATACTGGCTTCATAAGGTAAAAAATAATAAATATAAGGTTACATAAATTACAACGAGATAGAAATTACATAATTTTACTAAGAGTTTGTAAATCGTATTCAACTTAAGTTATATTTAACTGCCTAAAAACCGAAATCTTATCCATGTCGTAGTATTGTATTTTTGAAATCTGTCAAAATTCTTAATCTATATAAACTTGGAAATTACTATTTTTAATTACAAACATCACTGAACTAATTTATATACAAGCATTCCTCTAAAAGAGCAATTCATCTTAGCAAACGAAATTATAGTCTCCTATGGAATTAATCAAATTATCTTTTTCGAAAATAATTAGAAAAAACACGAAAATATTTTCGTAAAATCTACAACAAATGAATCTTATTAAGACTACAAGAACAATTCACTTTTGAAACAACTACTTCTCTAGCTAAACTTCGACAGACATTGAATAATACAAAAGTAATTTGCGTGTTACAAAATAGCAAGGCTATCAAAGCAACACTAGTTTGAACGTATTTCTTTTTGTAAAATGAACTTGTTCCAAATTACCATAGTATAGTCACTCACAAATTATTTAACGTACATTCAATTTTAGTTCATTTTTTTTTACAAATTACAGCTTGTTATAGCAGACATATGGCTAAAAATAGTGGATCATTGGTTATGATAAGAGATGGTCATGAGTACCACGTTCTAACTTTTCTCATGATTTATCCCAAGAATTAAAATGGGTAGTAATACATATTTCGAAATATTTAAGAAAATTAAAAGGAGTAAAGAATAAGATTAAACACTCAGATACGTAAAACATAAGGTAAAATAAGAGAAATTGTATTATAGTCGGCTGAAATGATGTTTTGCGTTGTATTTCTTATGGAATGTGTTGTATCTGTGGCTCATTAAGACGCATTTTATTTCTACATATGTTATCACCAGACATTGTGTTAAATGTGTGACATTCGTTGTTCTCAACACTCAAGTATTTACAAAGAATGTAACGTTAGAATAATTAATTTTTAAAATGCGTGTCGCTTGTATAATCTATAGAAGCAATGACCCTGATAGCAAACAAGAATATCATAGTTAACTGTGACATAGGGTAAAATAGGTACATCTAATTGAGCAAGTGAATAATTTACTTTTAAGGTGGTAAAGTAAATATATTTTACTGCCTAATTGGCTTGAGACTGCGTCTTATAAGTTTCTTGTAACTAAACGCAGTATGCGAAAGAGTGAATCTCATTAGGGTTGATTAGTTTGGAGCTACTAGTCCATTGGCAAATCAACTAGGAACCAATTTCACAAAGCTGGTGTTCCCGCTATATGCACAGTCTTTAGTAGCAGAACAGTTCTTTATAATGGTATCGTCAATAAAAGTTACAGCCTGTTAGTTGGTAAGGGAGATCATTGGCATATATAAAAAATAACAAAAGATCTAGGATTGACCCTTGAGGCACAACACTAATGAGTATTGATTTTTAACCCACTCAAGGTGACCTTGTTGATACTAACCCTTTGTACTCGTTAACTTAAATAAAAGGAAATTAAACGGCAGCTGTGAAGGTGAAAGTTATAATAATATAATATAATAATATGACTTATGCTAAAGAATATTATGTGAAATGCAATCAAATGCTTTCTCCAGATCCATAAAAGTAACAGCTGAATATGAAATTTGTCCAAAAGCTTGAATAATTTCCTGTGTGAAGCGAGTATAGCATCCATAGTGGCCATGTTGATCATAATTAATTAAACTGTTTCTATCAAGATAAGATCTCTAGATAACAATCTGACTAAAAGGAATTAATCTAGAATTTTAAATAGTATGGACAAGAGAGAAAATAATATTTACTTCCCTTTTTATGAATTGGAATCACATTTGTTATTTGTAAACAAGCTGATATACATAGCTTTAGGAGCTTAGTTAGCAGAGCTATTATAGCATTTATTGTCGGTTTTAGTAAGGAAGAATTCATACTGTAAATATCTCGTCTATTAGAAGAATTGAATTTCTGAATAACTCTTTTCACAGTAGCATGACTTACGTTATGAAATTAAGACGTAATTACTTGTTATATTAATATCTAATTAAGTACGTAGTTTGATGGACGACTAGATGTAATATTGGGTAAGTATATTAAGTTAAGGTTAAGGTAAGTATATTAAGTAGTAAAGTACGAATTAAATGTGTTTGCGTTAATATTAAACGATTTAATATAACAGTTAGTTTTAGATGGTTGTTTAATTAATGGCCACAAAGATTGTGGGCTGTTTGAGGCGCTTTTAATGAAATTTTCATTTGCTGCTATTTTAGCGACTCGTAAAGCTGCTTTATATTTAGGTTTCAAGTTGAATTCACACATAAAATTTAAATTATTGTGCATTTTGCCAATATGATCAGCATTGACTTGAGAAAAATTAATTTGGCCACCTTCTAGATTAAAATAAATTGTCAAGACAATTACCGATTACAGAAATATAAACCGTTTCTAATTTATTTATTTAAAAAACTATTTAAATCTACTAACAGTAGAAAAAAATGGTTTTAATAAAACCTCTTCCATTTTAATACCTTTGGGTTTTAGAAAAAAATCGAAAAATAAAAATGTAATAACGTACTTTCCGTTCATAAAAAGAGTCATTGATATTTCTTGAATTCGTTTCTCATGTAACTCGTGGTAAAACATTTTGTAATATTGAAATAACACAATTCACGCTTGGTTTGTTTATTTATTTATCTACGATCGTACAGAAAGTAGGCGCCTTTTGCATCACTTTTTCCATTGCGTCTCCATGCATACACGTTCTATTCGTTTCCTGAAGCAGAATGTAGCTGGGCGTTGATCTTTCCACCGCCAACATCTGCTTCAGGAATGTCACCTGCTCTCTCTCGATACATTCATATGCTTTCATACCCCATGCCTCCACCCCATACATTAATATTGGTTTCAAACATGCATCCCACAGTTTGCACGCCATCTGAAAATTACCCTTCAGCCACTGTTCCCACTTCTCCTTCACCACATACCACGCTTTCCTCGCCTTCATTTGGACCCATCTGGCGTACTCCCCTGCCCCCCCCCCCACACCACCTAAACACAAAACCCAAATATTTAAACTCTTTCACTCTCTCGATCACTTCTCCCTTCCATGTTAATTCTTTCATTCTTGCTTCTCTTCCTCTATTCCTAAATCTCATCCACTTCGTTTTTCCTACATTCACACACAAACCTCGCTTATCCATATACCTTTCAACCCATTGCAACATCTCATTCATTTCTCCCCAATCCTTCGCCAGCAACACCACATCATCCGCATACGCCAACATCCACACCTTCATTTTCCCTATTACAATCCCGCCCGCTTGCCCGTTTCTCAGGACCTCTTCTAGTTTACTCATACATAAATTGAGGAGCAACGGGCTAAGCGGACATCCCTGTCTCACCCCCATCCATACTCTAAACTTTTCCGATACCCTTCCATCTACCTTTGCTCTCCCCCATGTTTCTTCATAAATTCCTCTCACCCACTCCACTGCTACCTTGCTCAGACATCTCCTCTCCAAGCACTCCATCAACCTTTCTCTCGGCACTGAATCATACGCTGCTTTCAAATCCAGAAATACCGCATACACACTTTTCTTTTCCTCTAACACTCTCTCAACTATTCTCGCTAGCGTAAAGATTTTATCTCTCGTTCCCCTCCCTTTTCGAAACCCTCCTTGCGATTCCGGCAACAAACCCATTTCTTCTACTTCCTCTTCTAGCCGGTTCTTCACTGTCGTCATGGTAATCTTGATATAATATTATAACTTAATGCTATTTTTTAAACATATCGATTTTCAGTTTAAACTGAAAATCACCTGATTTGTTTAATTTATTTATAAGTTATTATTTTTTCTCCGACTAGTTTCAATAATCGAGGAGTTGATAATTATTGTCGAAACTAGTTGGACAAAAATTATCTGTGAAATAAACGAAGTAATTTTTAGTTTAAACCGAAATAGTTTAAAAATTGTTTAACCGTGGGTTAAGTGAGCAATTAATTAAATACTTATTAATTTTTAATAAATTGAATGACTTTAAATATTTATTTTTTGTTTTCTTCCTAGACAAACCTTAGTGTTTTTTAGAGATTTGTTTCAGTGGGCTCTTCTTTCAGACACGTCTTTCACAACTCCGAAATTCAAGAATAAGATTAGCTGAGCTGAAGCTAAAAGAAGGGGGAAGGCGCACCTAAAGCCAAAACATTCCGCCAGCACCGCTGGCAGCTTGTGGGAAACCTAAGAACTTACCGAGAGTGACCACCTCTACAAGAGCTGGAGATTCAGATAAAAATAAGGAGAAGAGTAGTAGGCTGCTAACAGGCACCTCTAAGTAGCAATCATTGACCGCCAAAACCAGAGGAGTAGGTTACGATCCTGTACCACATCCGAATTGATAAAAGCCATATGGGACGGTGTCAGTCCCATTTTCAATTGATGGTGGTACGCCGGATAAATCATTAGTATAACCCGTGCGGATCAATCATCCCTAGACTGGTTCTCGAAGTCAGTCGAAAAACTAATTTCACTAAGGGTAGGGGCAAAACTAACGGTGATACAAAGTGACCACCTTCCGAGGCTGAACAAGTCTACCCTATGGTTGCTTAGTCAGCCTCTATATTGTCTGCTACACATAATTAAACTCCTGGCGGATCAGAATCGAAAGCTAACGATAGTTCGGTGGTGTGGCATCCACACCGAAGAAAAACCAGAGGGCAGATTGAACGTGATGGGAGTTCCAAATGAAGAAATCATACCTCTTACAATAGCGTGACAAGGATGGATAGTGTTATCTCAGATACAACTTACAACTTGTCACGCTTTATCTCAAGAAAGAAACTCATTTTCAGACCATCTATTCCATAGGGAAGCTGCGGACAGCAGAGATGAACCTCATCATTAGACCATTCTAATGGATAGCTCCCAAGTTTAAATAGTGAGTGCTTTATACTTTTATTTTCAAATTACCAACTCACCATTGACACATTTTTTGAATTGATACAATAAAATGAAAGAACTAAATATAATTCGTATAAACTTACAACATTGCTGTAGGCGGTTCAAACACTAAACCACAACTTCCAAAGCAATGATAATATCCTGATCCTAATCCAAGAACCCTATGTAGTGGCAAATAGGATACAAGATATGTGGACTGAGGAATTTAAAAAGCACCATATTCCACCAATAAAAGAACCAAAGCTGTGATCTACACATTATCAATAGAGATTGCGAACCAATATTTGTTTTCCTTAAGAAGAGGTCATTGATATCACCTTTGCTAGTGATAATATAAGCAAGCACATCCAGAACTGGCATGTGTTAACGGATACTCTGCCCTTATCAGATCACATATGGATATGTTACACTGTAAGGTACTAAACTGTCCGAAGAGGAAGCGTTCAGAAATCTAAGGAAACTATTTACAAAAACCTTATCGAAACCACTACAAGAAGAGAACCGTATGCCAGGAACGCAGGCAATTCAATGACCTCGAGCTGCTTCTGGAAAAGGTTCTCATCTCCTCATATGAAAAGTCATAGCCACTCAACTCGAGTAGAGGAAAATCCACATAGTACACAGTGTTAACAGTGAAAATTATATTAAAATAAATCGCTTAGACTGAAATTAAATAAAATTGAATATTTCATTAGTGAATTAAATCAAGTGAAAATCGTTTTCTTAACATAACATTGGGAGAATAAACAAAGCATGAAATCGTAGTAAATACAAGGATACAAACTTATTATTGCATTTTGTCGAAAAACCAGACTAGACGAGGAGCTGCAATTTACATTCATGAAAGTATCCAATCTACTGAAATTGATGAAATTGTCAACATGTCCGTCGAGTTGGTTTTGGAGTGTGCGGCTGGACAAAATTGTACAAAAACAGTTTTATAAAAGTGTGCTTATAGGAGGTGACCTTAATAAATGATTAAAATTCGTCTCAAATGAAAAATTTGATTAATTCATATGGTTTTTCACTTAATCAGAGAACTTACAAGAATACAATAAGGAACTCAATCAGTAAGCAAGAAAAGGCTATGGATGATATGTATGAAGACCATGAGATTCATACTCATTCAAAAGAGTATTGGAGCACAGCCTCCAACATACTAACAGGACCCAAGATAACCTGAGTTATTCAAACATTCTCACCATTTAAATCTTCATTAATAGATGGAAACTTATATGTGGACTGGAACTTATTCTTTAATATCTGGTGAATCTGTTTACCTTTTAGATATGTCCCTCAAAGTCAAGATGCTATTTATACCAAAACCGGGCATGAAGACTGCAGCTATATCAAATAATTTAGACCGATAAGCCTCATGTCGTTTATGCTAAAAACCTTGGAGAAATTTTCCGATCGACACATCACCATATTTTAAAAATGAATCCTCTTCACCCAAATCAGCACTCCATTGCATGGTTACCTTAATTTAGCAGGTATTGGTAAATAAAATGTCAGCTTTTGACAAAGCATCTTTCAAGAGGATACAAGCTCCCTCAATGAGTGGCACTTTAGTCGAACTTTTTGAGTGAATAAAACAGATTCGAAGCAAAATCGCGGTTCAAATATCAATAGGAGACAAAGCTTACAATGCAAGAGGGGTCCGTGGCTGTCCACAGGGAGGAATAGTATCTCCTTTTCTGTAGAACATCATGATAGATGACATCATAAGAAAACTAAACTAATTTGGCTTCCCAGCCATAGAATATGCAGATAACATAACATATGTAACAGTTGTATGATGGCCTAGGGTTAAGCTCAAAACTGCAAGAAGTAAAGTATAGCACATTCAACATCTAGCGTGTATGGGAATTACTGGCGCCATGCGCACTACACCGACATTAGTAATGAAGGTGTTATTGTTCCACCCCTGGATTTACATATACAGCAGATTATCCTAAATTCAGCTCTAACACTAAGAGACATCGGATGGTGGCGACCAAAGGTGGGCTAGGAAACTAGAAATACCCTTGCAGAAATACTCTACAATTATTCAGGCGGAACCCACAGGGATTGTTGTTAGTGCACAAAAACAAAAAATAACTGAGTAGGGAATAAAAAGAGAAAACATCTGCATCCACACAGACAGTAAAACTAGTCTTGCTATCTTGACATATATAATATAAAGGGTGTTCAGGAAGTAATGACGGATCTTAAAGTTCTATAGAACATACTAAATTTATTGAAAATGTAATTAGTTTTGATAAACACAAAAAGTAACATCTCCTATTTATGTATGAAAAATTATATCCTCCATATGATAACCCAAGGCCGCGTGGCAACGAACAATGCGTTCATTGAAGTTCTCGATGACACGTTCACAATCATCTAGTGGGATGCCGTTAATAACGCTTTCAATTTAATTCTTCAATTGGTGTGTTGCTTGGTGGTTGTTCACACACACTTTTGATCTCACAAATCCTCACAAAAAAAGGCACAATGAGTAAGATCGCATGATCTGACAGGCCATTCCTGGATGCCACGCCAAAAGATATTTTTTTGGGAAAACTTTTCACTCAGCAAATCAATCAGTTCATGGAATGTGTGACATGTCGCACCATCCTGTTCAGAGCATGTATCTGTAACGGTTGCTGTTCACAAATATGGCATCTCCCTCATGATTTTCAAAAAAGTATGAGCCGATCACTCCTGCCTAGAAACCACACCACACAGTTGTACGTTGTGAATGCATTTCATCTTCCAGAGGCACTCACGGATTTTTGGTATCCTAAATTCTGTAGTTCTGTTTATTGACGTACCTACTCAGGTGCGAAAATCTGAGAAAATTATTCTTTTTGTGAAGTTATTAGTTTCCGCTTGAGTCAAGGCACACTGAGCTAATCGATATCTTATTCCATGATCTGCAGGCTTCAACTCTTGTGTAAGTTGAATCTTGTACGCATTGCATGCATTGAACTTGTTGATAAATTCAGTTGTTGGGCTTATCAGCGAACCGATTTTTTGGGGCTTAAGATCACATTATCACGTACGGCAGCAATATTTTCTTGTGTTCGACCAGAATGCAATCGTCATGTTTTTTTTAACAGAATTGGTTGTTTCAAACTTCCGGATAAACTTCCGAACTAAGGATTCGGTTGGAGCAGCGTTACGTCCGAACGTCACACGCAACTCACGAACGGTTACCGTGAGACTTGTTTTTGTAATATTTTTTTCCCCTACGTTACTTAGTTGTCATCTGCTCCATGACGAAAATAAACATCAGACTTCAATGTACACCACACAATGACTGTTAATGGGAAAGATAGCAAATAACAATGATGAACAAGTCAAACGTCATTTGACAAAATGGCACCAAATTTATAGTCGTCCTTACTTACTGGACGCCCTATATTATGGCACTGGATACTACATCTGTAGATAACAGAATTACCCTATCCTGGGCCAAGGCACACTCAAACACTAGAGGAAATGGTTGGACGGATGATCTAGCAAAAGAGGGAGCATCTTTGAAAACCGACAAGAGGCCTGTGACCCTATCTAAAAGCAACCTCTCAAACATACTGTAATACATGACTCTAGCAGAATACAAAGGAAGGTGGAAGAATATCTTATGCTACATTAAGGAAAATCCTGCTGGGAGCATTATTGCCAAAACCGGACGATCTAGGGGAGGGGGTGCTTTCCAATAACATCCTCAACTTTGTCAAAAGAGTAGGGTGGCTGGAGTGATAGTCCTCCTAGCACTGGAGGTGTATAATGTGTCCAATCAGAGGCCTGCATACTATAACTTCATCGTTCACCCTATTATCCGTAATAACCAATCCGCAATATTTAGTTATTCATCATTTATCTTATTAAAGTCTTAGAAATTTTAAACCTCACAAATTAAACATCATAATAAAGTGGCTAAACAGGGAAGAAGTTAGAAGAATGGAAGTAGAAGAAGTCTTGGGATCGTACCATTTACCAATAATGATGGAAGATGGGAGTGCGAAAATTTAGGGAAAATGAACAAGAACAGGAGTGGTAAAAGTTAGAGGATAGTGTGAATGCTATCAAGAATATAAGAAAACCATTAGAGAAGATCAACTGGAATAAAGTTAAAACAATGGAAGAGATGGAAGTGATCATTGCGGGATGCGATAGAACAGTCAAAAGAAGGGATGGGGAAAGATGCGCTTGGTTTGATAAAGACTGTCGGGACGCAAAAAGGGAGATAAGGAAGACTTTGAGGGAATGGATCTTGAGTAGAGGAGAGGATTAAGTACGCAAAACTATATGTTGGTAGAAAAGGGTAGTATGTTTTCCTGGATTTGAAAGCAGCATATGAAACTGTGCCGAGAGAAAGATTAGAGAAGTGTTTGAGAAGGAAAGGAGTGAGTGCAGAAATGGTGGAATGATGTAGAAGGGTGTATGAGGAAACGTGAGTGAGTGCGAAAGTGAAAGTGAATGTGTCTGAAAGGTTTAGAATTTAGACGGGGGTGCGACAGGGCTGTCCGTTGAGCCCTTTACTGTTTAACATATATACTAGTGAATTGGAAGATGTTTTGAGAAATGGGCCAGCTGGCGGAGGTGTGATTGAAAAATAGAAGGTATGGATGCTGGCGTATGGGATGATGTGGTGCTTTTGGCGAGAAACTGAGGAGAGATAAAAGAGGTGATGCGAAAAGTAGAGAGGTATATGGACAAAAGAGGAATGCAAGTAAATGCAAGGAAAACTAAGTGGATGCGATTTAGGAAGCGTGGAAGGGAAGGAAGAGTGGGTAAATTGGAATGGAAGGGAGATGTGATTGAAAGAGTGAAGGAATTTAAATACTTGGGCTTCGTATTTAAATGCACAGGTGGATACGGTGAGCACGCCAAATGGATACAGGGGAAAGCCAGAAAAGCTTGGGGCTTAGTGAGGAAAAAATGGGGAAAATGGTTCACAGGCAACTTTCAATTGGCTTCGAGAATAAGAAAGTATAAATGCATTGAAAGAGTGCAGTCGTTGTTCCCGAAGCAGATTCTGGGGGTTAAACGATCAACGCCTAGGTACATTCTGCTTCAGGAAACAAATAGAATGTGTATGCATGTAGAGGCAATGGAGAGAGTGGTAAAGTATGAGATGAATTTGGTTGGATTGGATCATTATCCAATCCAATCTCTCATTAGAGATTGGCGAAAGAGGTATGGAGAACGTGCATGGGAATAAAGTGGAGTGAGTGGAGGATAGAATTCAGAAAGATGTATGAAAGTACAGGAGCATCACTATTATTATTTTGTGATGACACAACGATTTTTTGTGTTTCAAATTGTGTTTGGCACAAATAATTATTCTCTTCGCATCTTTTTACACATATAATTGTTCTATAGAATTTTCTTCTAGAAATATTTTATATGATAATATTGAATTCATATCAGCAAGTAATATACTACTCCCGTCAATTTGGTCAATTATTAGCGATAAACGGCCAGACCGAAATATAACAAAATCATTCAATTGAAACTCACTATGAATAAAATAAACACTAAGACATATTGTAGTCACATAGATTAATTACACACATTTGTTCTTTTTCCGTACAGTATATTTTTAGTGTTCAAAGTAGTTATAGGATTACGTTGAATGGTCGTTAAGTCTGGTTAGATTTTAATTCCAGTTTTATTTTTTATTTTAGTATTTTTTTAAAATATATAGGACGTGATTCAATTTTTATGGCTAGGGAATGTTAAAAAGAGATCAGTTGTTAATGTAATGACATGTTTTATACGTGTTTTTATAGAAAAATCCATATAACAAATCCATCGAGGATAATTTAAAATACATAGACAGCACCAAGTATATTAGCTACATTATGAAAATAAACACCGGCGTTACTTTCATGCGCAAATTAATTAAATCCCCGGCATAATCTACGGGAACCCATTTATATCATCAAAGCAGTTTCAGAAACCTTCAATTAATTCGATGAACAGTTCAAGCAATCCGTCCGCCGGCACTGCACAAATTGAGATTTGTGGACGGCAAAAAAATCAATCCCCCATTCAAGTTAATTCCTAGGTAGGGACGTTTGATTTTTCTAATTACCAATTATAATATTCCTCTTTGATTCCGATTCTATTCAGAGTCGCGCGGATACAGGATGAGGCCTTAAATTTGTGGATTTGTCCGGCTAATCAGTTCACTTATTCATGTTCAGAGGCGTAAGTAAACAAATAATTTGCATCCTTCATTGATCAATTACTCTTCCTACTTTTCTTTTGTTATACATCATTATAGTTGTAGTATAAAAAATGTTTATATACAATTGATATTGCGCATGTAGAAATTCAATTAAAATGTGTATTTAGAATTGAAATACCAAAAAGTATGATGATAAAATGCAATACCCGTGTTTTAATTCAAAATTAACATGAAGTAAACGCATCTACCATCAAGAAATTATAATGTTACTTTTATACTAAAAAATTAATTTGGTGGTTTAAATCCTTTATTGTTTGAGGTTAAAGTTATATTTTGTGGGGGGTTAAATATGGTACTTGCTGTTAATGTTATTTATTTCATTTTCTAGACTAGTTTCGGTCTCAGGCCATCATCAGCAGAAAAACGTCTTTTAAACTAATAATTGAAGAGTATTTAGTAAACTAAACTTTCCAACAAAGAACATTACAAATTAAAATATCATATAACACGTGTGAAATATAATTTTATACAAGCTAAAATATTAAATTAGATAAATAAAACAATTTAATTGCTTCTTAAAACTTATTTTTATTCGGTAAATACTTTATACACTGTATTCTTAATGAAACACTTAAATTACTTTTATCTTTCAAAAAGCTTTATTTATATTTTTCATAGTACATACTTTCTGATATATTCTCTGCAATCATAGTCCTACTAATACTAAATATTAATAGTTATGTGCCTCGGTTTATCATAAATGTTTTTAATTGTAATTATTTATTCATTACTTATATGAATTAAACCATTATTTTTTCAATTTTGTAAATATATTTTCATATACATTCAACAAAACAGTTATTCACATTTGAAAGAGTAATTTACGTTAAAACAAAACCACAAAAGACAATGAAACACTCTGGAAATAATATGAATGTTACAATAATATAAAAGTGGCATTCAACGCAAAGAAATATCAATAACAATGGCGCGCTTATTATCACAAAAGCTGAAGTGAATACAAAGGGAAGCCAGTGAATAACGCTCCTGTCCTATTTGTAAAAGTATCCAACAATGGAGTCGGCTACATGTGAAAAATAATAAGACTTTCGGGACACTTCCCTCGCCCATCTTCCGACCAATAAATCGCCCATTCGCCCGAAAAAAAGGAGGATACTGGTTTTACTTTCGCCCCAAACTATACGGAAGTGGAAACTATCGGTTAGCTCCAATAAATAATGTTTGCTTCCTAGTTTTTTTCCCATTCTTGGCTCGAATTACGTTATCGATAGATTACGAGTAAATAGTGATGGCATACGAGAATGTTTTCAATTCAGGCGGTTCCGTATATCGGAAGTAATATATAAACTTGATTTTTGGCGGAGTTTCGTTTCAAACCGGGTAAAGAAGTTTGCAAAGTTTATGCATATCTACTGACCTATTTGATATACTAAAATATATTTTGCTGAACGAGCCAAATTGAGTAGGACCGTATGATATGAGTGACTATTATTAATGTGAATGGATATCAAATACTTAAAAAATTGTTAGAGATGTGTAATGTACATTTTTTATTCAATGAACCAACACTAAACGGCAAAATTGTATTGATGATATTATTACTAACGTCAAGTTAGAGACACAAACAAAAATAATAAACTAATAATTAAAAATACGAAAACTATTCGTGAATCTACAACAATGAGTCTTACTAAGACTACAAAACAAATTACTTGTTGAATCAACTACGTCTCTGGCTAATTCCTCGACACATATTGAATGATACAAAAGTAATTTGCGTGTTACAAATAGTACTATCAAAGCAACACTAATTTGGATGAAATTATTTCTATTGAATAAACTAATAAATTATAATAAAATAAAAATATATTTTAGACTGTTTGAAAGTAAATATAACATGAAATTGCTGATCGAAAATGACTTTATATGACAAAGAAAAACAAACATGCATCTGCAGAAACCAATAAAACTGACAAGTAGTGCATTGACAGCGGTTGTTCTTCACACATGTGCAATGGCAGAAGTTTATTCCTATCTATGGAGCTAACTGACGAAATCCTAAAACGGGCATGGCATAAAACTGAGAAAATTGAAGGGCTAGGAATCGCTCCAATAAAAACTAGAGGAGAAATCATTGACCTAAAAAATACACTACACATACGTAAACCAAACTGAAAAATGTTATAGCGTAATTTTCAAAAATGAAACTTCACCAATAAAGAATTCACAAGGAATGGAAATTAAAGGTATCAAAGGAGATGGACTATACTATGTGGATGTGGATACAAAAGAAAAAAACGCAACGTTTTACCATTAGATACTGAAATAGACATCTGACATAGAAAAATGGACATTTGAATGAGAAAGATTTAAAGCAAGCTCTCCTAAATGAAACTATGAAAGGATTACATAAACCTGAAGAAAACTCTCTGACTGCGAAAAATTACTAACTTACCTTTTCCGAAAGAAAGACGAGTAGAAACAAAAGCTCGAGAAAGACTTCGCTCGGTCCAATCAGACATATGTGGCCCCATACCAGAGGAAAGTATGTATTTCATTGAATATAAGAATGAAGTTTTACAGAAATTAAAAGAATACAAGAAGGAGGCAGAAAAATTTACTAACCTCATTATAATAATACTGTAAACAGACAATGGAAAAGAGTATTTCAACAGAGAATTTGATGATTATCGAAAAGAAAATGGCATATCAAGACATCTGTCCGTCCCGTATACACCACAGCATAAGGGGGTAACCGAAAGAAAAAATAGAACCTTTTAGAAAAAGCCCGTTATATGATGCTAGAAGCAAATATATCAGAATCCTTTTGGACAGAGGCTATTCATACTGCAAATTATTTTACCAAAAGAAAACCCCTTTTGAGATGTGGGTTGGATACACACCCTCAACGCTTTGGTATAAAAGCTTTTGTACTAAAAAAAAGAAACAAAAAAGTTTTCATCAGGAGCAACAGAAGGAATTTTTGCTGGGTATTCAGCAAATACCAAAAGCTAGAAAATATGGACAGATACTTAAAATAAAATAGTCATTAGTTGATTGAATTTTGAAAATAATGTTCTTTGGCCAAAAAGAAGAAAATAATGATACTTCTCACGAACAAAACTCTAATAAAAATGAAGAACTTCATAAAAATGAACATAAAGAACGAGAAAGTAATTTTGTTGCCATAAACCAATAGTCAAAATAAGTCACCGTTAAGGCATTTAATTTGGAAATACAAGTGCATAATGATAGCCTTGGGACACGACAGAGGTTACATGTATTACATGAGATATATAATTATCTATTTTTACATACTGGTTTCGATCACATAAAAAACTGCAAAACCAACAAACAACTATATCAATGAAGCCATAGATAGTAAATAGGTAATTGTGGAGGCCTCTACTTTGTGATGCATTATTATTATATATATAGATGATTCTAAATATGTACCTTTTAATATCACACACTTTTTTAATATTTATTAGCGACTATAGTTTTGACAGTTTTATCCTGTCATTTTCAAAACTATAAGAAGGCCCTATGATTAACACGATCAAAAGTATTCGAAAAAGCAGTATATATTGCATCAACCTAATATCCACTCTCGAAACCACCTATTATGTAATGTTGATACGATAACAAATTATTAACCGAATAACAAAACCATTCTGCACTTCATAAATTCTGCTTTTATAAGTCCACATCACTTGCTTTGAAACTAAATATTTCAATATTTTAGGAATGGTCAATTGTAAAGTAATACCTCTGTAATTTCAAATATTTTCCCTATCCCCATCTTTAAACAATGGATTAATAAATAATTCCTTCCATAAATCTGTTTGATAAAATTCTATATATTCGTTTCATATATAATTTATCTAAGTAACGACATATTTTTTAATCCTTCAGTTTAAAATCTTCAGCGATTCTTGAGATACAGTACCTATAGATGATCGAAACACGTTCCAAAAATTACGAATTGGACTCAAAACATATAATTCTCTTAAATTTTTACATACAGGAAGAAATACAGCTAGCTCCATAAGCTAGAAATCCCCGATAATTATAGGCTGAATCCTCGAAAAAATCTCACTCGTCAATTTTAACATATTCTGCAACGAACAGTATCGTTTTCGAAAAGGGCGTTCAACCACAGAAGCAATTAGTAATTTTGTCGAGTGGACAATTGACACTTTTGAGAAGAAACATATTAGTAAATACTCACTCATAGACCTTTCGAAGGCATTCGATTGCGTTTCCCATAAAATTTTGCTCAGAAAATTGTATTTCTATAACCTACATCCGGATAGTTGCAAATTGGTTTTGTCAAACCTTTCAAATCGTACTCAATGCATTTTATAAGAGATTTCTGTATCCAATGTGTTACCAATTGTACATGGTATACCAGAAGGTTCTATTCTTGGGCCACTGTTATTTTTGTTTTTTTATTAATGATCTACCCGGTGCACTTGGGAATGCAGAAGTGGTTTTATACACAGATGACACTACGGTTACAAAAAGATCAGAGAAT
Source organism: Ontholestes murinus (assembly GCA_963969525.1). Taxonomy (NCBI): domain Eukaryota; kingdom Metazoa; phylum Arthropoda; class Insecta; order Coleoptera; family Staphylinidae; genus Ontholestes; species Ontholestes murinus. The sequence continues at coordinate 52,583,646 of OZ018390.1, read as the reverse complement.
CTGAATGTGGTTAAGGATTTATATAGGGAGACATGGTATAGGGTTTCGGAATGATTTGAGAGCAACCGCCTAAAACTAAATAATATAAAATCAACCACGATGTTATTTTCACTCAGAAGATCTGACAGTCTAATTGAAAAAACAAAATTTCTTGGAATACACATAGCGAATAATCTCTCATGGGATACATGGTACATTGTGATTATCATGCTCGTAAATTTTGTTGGAGCATATTTGTTCTTCGTTCCCTTTCAAATCAAGTTTCCAAAATATTTTGCGCATTGCATATCTGGTCTGGGGTCATTCGGTGAGCAGACATCTTCGGATTGCAGCGTAAATCGGTAAGGGTCCTTAGTGGATACGGGTATTTCGAGGATTGTAATAATAATAATAATATATAGCTTTTTTTGTTACTCAAAAAATATAAATACAAAAGAAACATCAGATATAACAATGTAATAATAATAAATACAATAGATAAAAATATTTAAAATGCTAATGTAATTCCAAGAGTAACAAAAACGATCTAGATTAGCTTGTGTATCAGATGCGTACATACACGAACATACATAGCATCAAATACTGCTGATACTTCATCTAGACCGCAAGTACATATAAATTCTCTTATATAGTATAATGAAGTAAACAGGTTTTTATTGATTTGCCTATATTAACAGTGTCATGCTTATTAATTTATGAATGTTTGATGTACATCAAAAATCATCATAATTTATATAACATACATCCTGGTAATAACTCTCACTCAACTAGACAAATTGACCAGATATATCAAAATCGTATAAGATTATCAAAGTCACAAACATGGATAAGATGTTTAGTGTATACTCAAGTGTATAAGTGGTATAAAAATGTAAAAGTGTTTTTTTATTCTTAAGATACTTAGCAATTAAATTTTATAATGTACTACCACAACCATTCCAAGATCTTATGTCAAAAAAGTTCAATAAAAAAATAAATTTTACAGTTGGGACGAATACCTTAATTTTAATTTTAGATGAAAGTATATTTATTAGATTTGTAATTTATATTTTTTAGTATGTTTATAATATTAGATTTTATTTTGCCTGTCTTGTATTGTAGTTTTTATAGTAATTTTGACAATTCATATAAGTTTAGCTCACATTTTAACATTATCATATATTGTCTTATTAATGAATTTTATATTCTAAAAATTTTAATTTTAACTAAAAATTGTAGGTGTACGCCACGCCGCCATTGTTGTTTATATTAATATTACTGATTAGTTTAGTTATATATACAGGGTGGAAAATCCAAATTGAATAAATTCATTATTTCGGTTACTGTACATATTTAAATTTAAATTATAAATTGACATTATTTAACGTAAAAATGTGATGTCAAGACGTGTTCAGTGAGCATTTTAAACATCTACTGCATTGGGTTAATTTTTTTTATATTATGAACAATATTGAGTGTATTGGAACATATTTTAGTAATCAGATGAATTTGTTTTTTGTGTGGTTATTTTTGCAACAAAATTGATAGCATTTTTGAATAGAGAATGAAGAGATATTTCAAACGATATATTACAAGCCCATGCTTTATATTGAAGAATGTTAATTTATAATTAAAGTTTGACGTGTTTCAGGATTTTCTATAAATGTATATACAGTAACCGAAATAGTGAATTTATTCCATTTGGCTTTTCCACACTATATATACATGTTCTGACAAGTATAAGGCAGTATTGCTGTTGACAATAAATATTATTATTATTAATCCTTATACTTCCTATAGAATACCAACCTCATCTTAGATGGTGCAAAATTTCATAACATTTAATTTATACCCTTAGAAGTGGCACCTCTGAATTTACTGTTACTATAAAAAAAAGGAAATTTTGTATTTCGATTAAACAATGCTTCCTGATAGGAAAATTACTGTCGAAGCTAAAACTTGATAAATATCTGCCCACCGAATTCAACCATCAAACAATGGTTTGATGATCGTACAAGAACAAATGATGCACTACATTCAATAAGGCCAAATTAGGCAATTACTACAGAAAACCATTGAATTCGTTTAGTCATATAATTCATCAATATTTACACATAATTATTTGACAATTGTCTAAAAAAGAAGGCCTTTTTGCATC